>JAPMOQ010044403.1:4893258-4915128 GCA_026543055.1 Argiope trifasciata
AATGGAAATAGTAAAATGCAAAACAACCATCTAGTGAATTTCATCGATACACTGAATTCAAAGCTTATCTCAGCTATTTACCGGAATTCTAAAATGTTATGAGCGATGTTCTGGGGATGGTTTGCAGCAAGAACAAAAATACATTCTGAGATAGGAAAAATAATGTTAACCAAGAAATTTAATTAAAAAGATTAATTAAAGATAAAAATAAGTCCAACATTCCCTAGATGGATACCATTAAGACATGGCTGCGAAAATTTATATTTATAATCACCAAAACAAACATATCCATAAAAATAAAAGTAAATGTTTGTTTATATGTCTCTTATGCACTGCCGTACCATCCATTCGAATCCAATCAAACTTCGACAACTTATTGCTTGCACTTACTCGAAGATCATGAGCATAATACAATCATCTAAAGTATAAAATATATTCTCAGATCTATTTACCATGGGTTAACCACCAAATAACTCGCATTTAATTTAGTTTAGTTTAGTTACATTAACGTCCCGTTTTAAAGCAACACGAGAGCTTTTTTGGGACGGACCTCGTCATTTTGAACCAAGGTCAGATGACGAGGGCGACACCTGAACAAGCACCCCCCTCTCCACACCATTCCACATCAGCGGGAGGACGTTTGGCCTGACATATTTAACATGCAAGAGACCCCCTCACACGACGGCTCTTCGGTGGAATCGAGTCTCGAACCTGAAACCCTCCGGTTCCGAAGCCGAGATCTTACCACCAGGCCACCGCGGCCCTAAATAACTTTCAAAGGAGATACAACAGATTCAGTGAATATGCTAAATTCAAGCTAGACGTTAATATTTCTTAGCTATTATACGTAAATCTTACACAAGTCTTTCTCTGAAGTAATATTTTTATTTGAGAATGTGTGAGAAAGGTTTACGGAAACCAATACTATAGGTTTAAAATTTTAACTAAAATCTCAATAAAATATCAAAAATATTATAGTACAAATTATTTTACACCATCTGTTTTCAAAAAATTATCTTTTCTCCTATATTAAAAATTTGATGGTATAAATATATTTTCCAAGTTTAATCAATTTTAAAGGAAGAAATTTTAATCACATTTTTAACATAAATTTTAGATTTCCGAACGAATATTAAATGAATTACGAGATACTCGAAATAATTTCTTTCATTACCATTCTAAAGGAACACCAAGCTTTGCAATTCTAAAAGAATACACAAATATAATACATAAAAAAGAATATTATTTGTCGAATAGAATAATAAAAATAGAACAAATGCTATTTATGCTTCTCCTTTATACATCCTTCAATTTCAATGAATGTATTCATTGCAACAAAAATAAATATTATTCTTCGAATCATTCTTAATTAAACAAGATAACTGTATCAAATTCAACCTTATATCCCCTGCTGCCGCAACTCGCGCGTACCAGCTAGTTATAAATAAAATGTCTGTGTATCTTATTAAAACTCAACACAATTCAGATTTATTTATTCCAGTTTTATTTCTGTATACTCCTCTTCTTAAGTTTAATAACATTGCCAGTACACTACTTGTAACGATGTGCTACGAGGGAATTTTCACTCATCAATCAAAATATTCAATTGCTTTTTAATACCAATCATTAATTCTATAGCAAGATTCTTTCATTTCTTCTTTTATTTCGTAATATATACGTGTTGCAATTTGCATATATTAAAACTGTGCATTCGATAAAATATAATTTCTTTTCTGTCATATATAATAATATGCTGTTTTTTTTTCTTGAAAAAAACCCATTTTTTATTAATAATAGCCTAAAAAGTCAATAATCTGGATAAACCAAATGCAACTACTTTTAAATAGAATTCGATAATGTTGGTTTTGAAAATCTAATACTATAATACGAAGAATGGTTGCCAAGTCGAAAATCGCCCCAGATTTAATAAACTCCGGTAAACTTGGGGGTCTGGGGTTTTTGCCCACGAGGAATCGATTGGCACCAGTTTTGAAGCGCTACGGTCGAGCAGTTTGGAGTTACAGATAGGATATTTTTAAACTTTATTAGTTCGCCATAATGGCTATAGATGGCAGCACTTAAATTTTCTTTGTCTTTTGCCTAATAGGTTTCAAGCGGTAACGTGCTGCCATCTATAGTTTACATTGTCTTTTATGCTCGACAATATCTCTCTCATCGACGCCTTTTCCTGGACAAGAATTTTCAAAAAACGGATGAACGGAAGCAAATTTACGAATTCGTTGTGAACAGTGACCAATTGAACATGTCGGGACCATCTGAAGCCGCATCTTTCACATCTTCACCAATGAGTTCACAAATTTTCTTATGGCATGTATTGTTTTGATAAATCACAATTGAAAATTTAAATCTTCGAGTTAGCTTCGATACCTGTTTTCTCCGAGCGGAGCTCGGTCACCCGCTGGTTTGAGTAATATCATAATCAAATTTTCAAAATTCGAAGTGAATATTTCACTATTCAATCTTAAGCATTATTACAATATTACCACCATAGTAAATTGAAATCTCAAAATGCATCGATGTGAAAATATATAATTATTTTCTAAATTCCTCAGAATCTATTCAAAAAATTCCTTTACAGATTTATGATATTAAAATCCAATCAGAATGTAACGCATTATCTGAAAACCAATTTATTTCAATTATAAACCCCGATATTTGAATAAATTACGTTTCCTTTGGAATTTCGAAGAATTTTATAAAGCATGCACAATTCGTTGAAATTTTCGGTTGATTGCTTTTTCAGAAGCTATCAAAGCGTTTGATAAGTTACAAAATGTGACGAAGCTATTTCTTTTTCTAATTCAGAAATACGAGTGTTTTTAGAAAGATGAGGGAGATTTAAAAATATAATTTTAAATGAAATGTATGCAATTAAAGATATAAGCTAGAAAAGTATTTCTGAAATCGAATGTAGGTTTTAAAAGGAAATTTATCTTTTATTTAAAAATATTTTTTATTGGGTTTACAAAGAGAATAAATTTTTATAACAAAATTCCTTTGTCCATGTAATCCGGCACTAAAACCCATCAATAATTTAATATAACTCTAAGATTCTTTAATAACATGTTTACATTTGAAAGGAGTAATTTTTTACAAATATCTATCTATTCCGCTTCATGTTTCGTACAATTTTCGTAGAATTCGTGTTTTCCAGAATTTTCGTGGAATTCACCCTAAATTGTTCCTTACAGGTCTAACGATTTATCAAGTCGATTTATTACTGCTGCTGATGTTTAGAACTAAAAATTGAAAATTTTCTGAAATTATAATACGTGATTTTCAAAATTAAAATGCATTTTAAAGTATTTAAATTTAAAATATATTTATTGTGAGTTATTTTTAGCAATTTTATATTATGCTTATTTAAATTTCTATGTAGCTCAAAATGTGCTTCTATTTATATAAGAAAGGGCTTCGCATTATGGTAATGTTTGCATTGTTTTATGTCATTTAAATATAATCCATAGTTAACAGAATAACAATCCGTAAATAATTAATATCGCAAATACTTCGAACTACATGAATTCGTATTAAAATGTTTGGATTTTATGATTGACGATCATTTAATAACAATACAATTTTCAAGAAAATATTGGCATGAAATGCTTTCTATAAATAAAAAAAAAGGATCATACATTATTAAATGTGGGGTATAACATATTGCGACATGAACATCTGTTGGAAAAATTTTATGGATTAAAAATATATAGAGATGGATTGTTAATCACTTAACTGTTCTATTCTCTTTACTATCTATCAAGAGAACACCTTTTGCTTTGGGAATATTTTCTTCTTATTATTCAATTTTTGTACTTTATCCATTGAGTTCTATGTATTCGAAGTAATTTTAATATTGAATTATGATCGTTATGAATGGCTTGTTATTTGCTTATAACTATCAAAATTCGATAAATCGATGCACGTATGGCACTTGGGAGAAACCAGTTAAGCAGATAAAGTAAACATAAATTTATGAGCTATTTATTTTCCTGGTTCTATTTTTCTTACAAGATGCAAAATCAATATAGAATTTAGAAATTATATTTTTTTAAAAATAAGAAAAATTCGTTCTTCAAGAATGAGTATTTCTTATTAAAGATACAAAAAACGAAATTCAAAGAAAAGATTTGCCTTATTTGCAATAACATTTATTTTAACTTACAGTATCTGTGCTGATAGTTGTGTGATAAAACAAATTAATACTTATAAAAAGAGAATATAAGGAATTTCATGGATGAATTGTTTAATCTAAAATGTTTAAATCATTCTGGTTCTTAACTCTTGTTTCAATACTTCTTATTTCTAGATCAATTTTTATAGAAATATTTCAGAATATTTAATAATGTGATTGATAATATATATTTTCCAAATGCATTTTTGTTTTTCAGAAATTAGCATAACATTGACTGCATTCAAATTTATGCAACGAATTCAAGAATTGGATGAAAAAGTAAATTTAACTTAAAATTATAACTGGAAATTTATTAAAGTCACATTTTCTGTACTGAAATATTTTAGAACAAACGTGAAATGAGATATTAGGAGATCTTAATGCATCTCGAGAAACTTTAAAAAGTCGTTATATCATGAGAAACAAACAATTTTATTTATTTAATTCTCTATCAAATAACACTATTTGAAGTTTGTTGGCATCAGAACATATTAAATTAAGTACAACTGTGAAATTAAACTCTGAAATTACAAAAAAAAGTAAAGCATCGTCGAATTTCATTTGAAAAATACTTCACAGCTAATATAATTACACTGATACTACACTGCACGTACCTCTCTTTAATCTTAGATTGCAAACATTTCTACTGCATTTTTACATTAAGAAATTCGTAAAGCGTATTTTCTAGATTCGGTAGTCTAATTTGATTTCTGCATCTTTCGAATTCTCTTTGTCCGCTCCATATGTATTTCTGGATTTATTTTTCCAATAAAAGGCATCACTGTGTCACTCTTTTAATGACTTTTGCAAATTCTTAAAGTCATTTAAATTTCGTAAAGCGTTTTTTCAATTGCAATTATCAGGGCATTTTTTTCTTGTGATATAAATGTTAAGAAAAAAACATTAAGAATTCTTTTGGAAAAAAAGTACGCATTTTTTTATATTTTTTTTTCTTCCATTAATTTGTGTCTTGAACCATTTAAATCTTTTTTTTTATTTCTCTCTGGGTTTAATTTATATTAAGCTTTCGGTCACGAAGAAATAATACTTTATATTATTTTATACTTGGTTTATACTATCCCATTAAAAGCATAAAATATTAAAATTCAACTGATTTGTCACTCTTTTAATGACTGTTGCAAATATTTAAATTCATTTAAATTTCGTAAAACGCTTTTTGAATTTCCCTCGTCGTTTTTCTTATTAAAGGTCAAGAAAAGCATTAAGAATTCTTTTGAAATAAAAAGAAAGAAAGAAAAAAACATATTTATTTTTGATTATTTTTCTCCCATTGACTAGTGTCTTACAGCATTCAAACCTTTCAATTTCCCTCCATCTTTAATTTATATATTAACCATTCTGTTACAAAGAAATGATACTTTATAATATTTTATAAATTATATTGTTCTAGAAAGAGCACAAGATATTACAAATCACTAGGTCACTCTTTTATTGACTGTTGCAAACACTTAAATTCATTTAAACTTCATAAAGCATTTTTGAATTTCCCTCATCGTTTCTTTCCTATTAAAGGTCAAGAAAAACATTCTTTAGGAAAAAAGAAAAAACACACATTTATTTTTGATTATTTTTCTCCCATTGACTTGTGTCTTACAGCATTGAAACCTTTCAATTTTAATCCACCTTTAAGCGATAGTGAGCATTCGGTTTACAAAGAGCACAATATATTACAAATCACTGAATCACTAATTTATTGACTTGTTCACGGTTCACAATTTGAAAGTCAATAAAAAAGTGACCCAGTAATTTGTTATATCTTGTGCTCTTTTTAAGGCAACATTATTATTTGCGCAAAAGTTACATTATAATTAATTATAATGTTAGTTCTCTTTAAGTTAACATCGTGATTTCATTGCAAAAATGCAAATGTAATAGAGACAGATAATTCTATATTAAAATCATATGAAAAATATTAAATTGTTTTTTATTATTTAAAAGCATCTATATCATAAAAAAAGAAATCTGAATGGCATCATGATAAATTGAAAATAAAGGGTATCCTTAATGGAATTTCTTGAAACAAAGTGTCGAAAATATATTTTTTAACACCACATTTTGAAATTGACAGAGGGTTGTATATTAATTTTTAATAATAATAGACTTTCTCTCAGTCAACAACTCCATAAATAATCCTTAAATATAGTTCCGAAGAAAATTATATGTTTTCCCCATTTTTTATAGTTACATTTCTAATTTTTTGCATGGTTTTTAAAGAAATAAAATTATTAATGCGAACGATAAACAGAAATCCTCATTAATTATTTGACGTCAGCTTGTTTGCTGATTCTATTGATTTGAATGCATTACTCTTTTTTTTTCACTTTTTTCGCAATTTTCCATAAACTTAGGTTGAAGGACAACTAGAAAGTGATATTATTGTGGCTTTTTATGTTAAAATATTTTTTCACTTACTATTTATTTATAATTCTTACAAGCAGTATCTTTAGATTAGAAAAAATCTTGAAACAGATATTTTATATTATATTATATATATATATATAAAAAATTAATACTAATTATTCTTTGATGATATAAAATGATCGTATGACACTAAAAATTAATTAGTAATTAGACAGTACATAATGATTATTTCAGTATTTATATTGATTTATTAATATTTTATATTTGTGAACACACTTTTTATTCCAACATTTAAGAAGATATTACTTAATGCACTATAGTAAAAATCAAAGTTTGACATTACATAATGTGCAAGGAAAATAGCTATTCCATTTCTCAGAAATTTATTCAAAAAATTTTAAGCGATGGTTATCAGCATTTACATTTTGTCGAAAAGTATTGCACCTTAAGATTTATGAATTTTATGCATGCATTTAATTACACATAAATTTAATTTATTTTCCACTTCAAGTCAATGCATGCGTATAAATTTAATAATATACATTAAAGGAGAAATTTAATTAACTTTGTAACAAAAGTACCACTAATAAATTTTCAACATAATTTTATTGAAATAAATTTATGAATTTTTAACCTAAATGGCACAAATAAATTGAAACACATAAATTAAAAATATCAAAAATCTTTCAGTTTCTTCAAACGTTTGCTAAATATTTGGTTTAATTTCCTTTATTAAATTTTATATGAAAGAATTATTGGAGTCTGTTTCAGTTTTTGAGGAATTCAATTTATAAAAGTTATATTCCAGACATTTCACAAATATTTACGGCATCTTTTTACCTTTTGATAAATTTGAGCATTTTATATTCCTTCTAAAATTTTATTTTTCTTATTTTAGTGAGCATTATATATCAGTAAATAATTTTTTATATCTAAGAAAAACAAATATTTATAATTTTCTGAATGATATTTTATTTTATTGTAGGTTTAATGGAAAAAAGATTAATATTTTTGAATAAAACATTTTCCAATGAAAACATTAGCAGATAAATATTTGTTTCATATTTCTTTTCGTTTTTGCTTTGCCATTTTTTTAATAAAATCACCTTTTAACAATTTTATTATAAATCAAAACCTTTTCTAAATAGAAATTTTATGAAACTAGTCTACATCATGTAGCTTACACCTAAACAGGATAAATAATGAATTTTTTTTTCTTTTCTACAATACGAAGATATAGTTTAATTATATTATTAATTTCCCATATGAAAGCAATACTAAGTCTATTTCGGGAACAGATTTTTAATCTTGAACCACGGTCAGATGTCGAGGATGGCACCTAAGCTGACATTCCTACTTCAAACTTCTGTGCGCTACAAATAAATTGAAAATGTACTAAAGATATTTAAAAAAAATCTTTCAGTTCCTTGAAACATTTTCTAAATATTTTGTGCTGTCCTGTGTTCGTCTTCAGTGTACATATTTTTTATATTTGTGTTTCAGGAGTTCGTCTTCACTATACATATTTTTCGTCTTTGTGCTGTCCTGTGTTTGTCTTTGTACAAATTTGTCTTCTTTACACTTTTCTGTATTCGTGTTCTCTTTACACATTTGTCATCTTAGTGCTGTCCTGTGTTCGTCTTTACCGTACACATTTCTCGCCTTTGTATTTTTCTGTATTCGTGTTCTCTGTACACATTTGTCTTCTTTGTACTGTCCTGTATTCGTCTTCACTGCACATATCTGTCGTCTTTGTGCTGTCCTGTCCTCGTGTAAATAAATGCCTTAGTTGTTTTCTATTAAAGGTCTGTTCATTGCGTTTATCTCACGTCATACACCCACTACACTAAAGGAACCCGACGGTGGTGGAAATCCGTAACAATATTACAGAAGAGCTAAATGCATGATGAATTTTTAACAGATACAAAATTATTCATCTTATACGAAAAGGGAAAAAATGTGAACTATTCTTACTAAGTCACATCCATTCTATGGAAAAGAACTCTAAAATGTCTAAGAGGGGTTGCCAGAGTTAAAAAAGCAAGACTGATAACATAATCAAACAGACTAGGAGAAAGGATTAGCAGAAAATCTCAAAGAAAAAACGTTTTAAAAATAGGCGAAGTAAATTATTTTGAATTAACGTACAGATTCAGAAAAGAAAGAATGTTTTTATTTTAGACTGTGTTGATACTCACAGCAGCTCTGAAGATGCATAATAGCAAATTACATTACCAAACAGAATGAAGCAAAGCTAAATTTATTTTGAGTTGAATTACGGAATTTTTAACAGCGGTCAGATGACGGGTATACGGCTGAGTGACAGTCTCCTCTTCTCCGCACTGGCCGAAGGAATGTTGGTTGACAGTAAATTTGTTGTACATCGTCAACTTAATCGAGATTATCAGCCAAAATCAGGCTCTAACAAGGTACAGTCTGACCTTGTAGCCCAGATATAATAAATGGATCATCGCAGCCCACAATTTTGATGAAAGAAAAAAGTTTCAATGATTAATTTAATAATTTGGAGAGATACAAACCAGTTTATAAGTTTTTTATATTCACTGCAATTCTTATCCAGATCAATTTTTACGTTCATGGGGTAAATTATTTTATTTTTATTGTAATGTAAATCACTTGTTACATTTATCATCACTATAGAAATTAATAGCTATTAAAATATCTCTTCTAATAAAAAAAGATGTAGATATAATAATTTTTAATTAATGGTTTCTGTTGTTGCATCTTTTCTCATATTCGACAAGTTCCAACAATGGGCTTTTCTACTTAAAATCCACAATTTGTTTTGAATATTTTTAAAAATCTTATTAATGAATAAACAGAATATAAAATAACATAATCAGCAAATCACAAATACATTTATCTCTCTTACACACACACTCAAACACATATATTCCAAATTTTGTCACAACTATCCCAGTCTTCCTTTATGCGATAAAAAAAATGAACAGACAAAATTATTTAAAATGAAAAGTGGCTTGTACTCCTTGAGAATACTTCAGTTTTCGATTTTATTGACAATTATTTTCCCCAATTACGGAGATAGTTCCAAGAGTAGAATTTTATTCGTTTACGAATTTATAACTCTCATTAATCATTCAGCATCGCCTTTTGCAGAATATTTCATCAATAGAGAACAATTACGCATAATTATTCGAAAACGAAATGTAAAATATTGATGGCACTTGGCATAACTATTTCAGCGAATCTCTCTCTTACCTTAATTACATTTGCGGTCACATCATCAACGACAGAATTTAATTTCCTTCAATTTCATAATTGTTTCAAACACGTCTTTCCCGATAAGTGCATAATTATCCATTATTCCATCAGAAAGACTCGCGAGTCTTAATGCACTTAGCCGATCGTCTTCAGCGTTTAGAGTCTTTCTTGAAGCCGCCCCTCCTTAAAGAGTTTTACGTCACGGTTACAAGAGTGAAGAGTCGTTTTGTCGAAACAATGGTAGGATTGAATTTCCAGAAGGGTTTGAAATAAAAAGGAAGAATTAATTCCGTTTCTTCTCGGGGATAAGTGAGTTAGGAAATACTATGAAAGAAATGACGGCAGAAACTTTATTGCTGTCATGGATCACACGTAAATGTATTCTTCGCATCTCGGTAATTGAATTTCAACAAAGAGGTGAAAAGAAAGAAAATTGCAATGCGCTTTTTTTGTGCGTCTGTGTGATCATGCTATAAATGCTTTTGTTGTTCTTTATGGTGTGTGTATTTTCTCTAGTTAGATAGACCTAGGCAGAGTATATATTCAATTTTAATTAAAGTCTTAATGTTCTGTTGGCTTAGAAATTTTACGTGTAGAAAGTGTAAGATATTTTCATCAAGAACAATTTTTAATGTTTTTATAAATCGTCTGAATGAGAATTTTTTTAAAAATCTCTATTTATATATCTTCTTTTTTTATGATGTGCATTTGTATATGATGTCCTTTTTTGTGCGTCTGTGTAATCATGCTGTAAATGCTTTAGTTGTTCTTATGTGTATTTTCTCTAGTTAGAAAAACCCATGCAAAATATGTATTCTATTTTAATTAAAGTCGTTCTGCTGGTTTGAAAATTTTACTTTTTGAAAGTGTAAGAAATATTTGCTTCTAGAACAATTTATTAATGTTTTTATTAATCCTCATAATAAGTGATTTTTAAAAAATCTCTATTTATATTAGATGCTTCTTTTATGATGTGGTTTTTTTTACTTATGTGTGTCCATACTATAAATGTTTTAGCTGTTCTTTATGGTATGTGTATTTTCACTAATTAGATAAATATACGCAGAATATATACTCAATTTTAATTAAAGTCTTAATGTTCTGTTGTTTTACGAATTTTACGTGTAGAAAGTGTAAGATATTTGCATCAATAATATTTTTTTATGTTTTTATAAATCGTCTTAATGAGTAATTATTTTAAATCTCTATTTATATTTCTTATTCTTTTATGACGTTCATTTGTATATGATGTACTTTTGTGAGTCTGAGCTTTAGTTGTTCTTTATGGTATGTGTATTTTCTCTAGTTAGATAAATCTACGCAGAATATATATTAAATTTTAATTAAAGTCTTAATGCTCTGTTGGTTTACGAATTTTACGTGTAGAAAGTGTAAGATATTTGCATCAATAATATTTTTTTATGTTTTTATAAATCATCTTAATGAGTAATTATTTTAAATCTCTATTTATATTTCTTATTCTTTTATGACGTTCATTTGTATATGATGTACTTTTGTGAGTCTGAGCTTTAGTTGTTATTTATGGTATGTGTATTTTCTCTAGTTAGATAAATCTACGCAGAATATATATTAAATTTTAATTAAAGTCTTAATGCTCTGTTGGTTTATGAATTTTACGTGTAGAAAGTGTAAGATATTTGTATCTAGAAGAATTTTTTTAATTTTTCTATTAATAATCTCAATGAGTAATTTTTAAAAATATTTACTTATATGCAATGCTTAAGAATAGTCTCAAATATGTTTTTTTAAATAGAGTGAACTGATACTATACGTTATTCGATAATAATATAATATAAAAATAAGCAATTGTAAAAAAAATCACTCTAAACTATGAAAACTAATAGAAAATGGACAGATTGCAAAACCGCGGAAATCACGCAATAAGCAGCTGGTGGATTGATTACCTATAAAATTTATAAAAAAAATATTGTAACAAATTTGCTTTCTATGTTTGGGCTAATATTTGCATACTAAACTTCTATGAGTTAAGAAAAAAAATGTTCTTCATTTTCGCCCACCAGTTTGTCTGTTTGGGCAGATGATTACTTCGTAAGTGAATTATCTATAATATCTTTGACTATTATTTTTTTTCCTTGCATTTAGAATTTAATTCTTGAATAAGAATAAGCATACATTTATATCTATACTTCTTTGTTTTAAACATAAACTTATGGATTTTAATGCTTGACCATGCATAACATTAATTTTTTAGCAGTCGAATATTCGTCATGGGATCTTAAAAGCTTTTGGATTAACAAAAAAAGTTTTTTAAATTAACAAATTTCGTTGATGAAAAATGCATTTTCGTAACCAATATTTCACTATTTTATTTATTCAGTGTTCTTAAAATTTTGTATATTTGTGGACTTCCAAAGATAATACCCTCTCTCAATAATTTTGGAACATAATTATCATTTATTAGAGAAATTTAATTAAATTTTTAATCTACATATGAGGTGCCACCTGGGGATGAGTTTGAGAAAAACTGAAATGGAGTTCCACATTACTTATGATAATTCAATATAAATTCAAAACTACAAAGCAAAAATTACATTCTACTTTTTATTACTCTAATAAACCAATTTTAATTTTTTCACTACATTTATTTTTAAAATTATCTTATTTTATGTAAGATATGTGTAAATTCTCATTCATTTTAATTAAATTATTTATAAAACATGTAAACAATAAAAATAGAAAAAAATGTACACCATTTAAATGATTGGTAGGAAAGTATAAATGGCAGGTAGGGTAAATATACTCTCTAAATTTCATCTGATTGCAAGTAGAAATATGTTTTCAAAGAATACATTTCCATATTCTTATTTACAAGAATAGCTTCTTTAATCCAATGCTTCGATTTCCTTCAAGATGGTTTTAGAAGATTCAAACGTTTTGGGTTTCAGAAATTACAGAATTGAATTTTTTTCTACCTCTATTCATGTAAACTTGAAAAGGAATGAAAGTATGCATTTTTAAATGTCCTAAGTAGTGAAATTAAACTTCAAAAACCTTTCGATTCCACGACTTATAAATTCACTTTCTTTATACATCGAATAATATATTTGGTTCTAAAGCCTAAGAAACTCTAAGATAAGTCATTGGACGCGACTTATTTTAGAATTTATTGAGTATAGATATAAGTACTGTAGACTCCAGAGAAACAGTTTATGGAAGCAACACAAGAAGTATTCTAGGCTGTATCGAAAACAGGCATTTGGGGAAATACACTATTTGGTAATTATATGAAAGAGAATTAAACATTCTTCATCTCTTAAAGTCCAAATTTTGTTGTACTTTCTTTTTTTCATTCTTGAGGCATAATTTTAAATGCTAAAATATTTTATTTATGAGTAAAAATTTCATAATATTCATAATGTAATAATAGATATGTGAAGAAATACACTATTTAACCCTATGAAATGGAATTAAATATGCTCATAAAATCATGAAATCTACTATATATATATATTTTTTCAATCTTGAAGTATAATTGGAAAGGCTAAAATATTTAATTATGAGCAAAAAAATTACACAATATATTGTATAGCCAATTTTTTAACGAACTAGCTCCCAAGTAGCTTCTTTACCACTAGGAAACTTTAAAATAAGAGTAATTGGAAATTAAGAATGATTTAGCAAATGGTATTCAGGGAAATGCTAATACGAAAATATAGCTACATTTTTTTAGACTTTTTTTTTCAGATGAAGTAATTATTTCCATCCCAAAACTACAAAAACTAGACAAAATTGGATCAGACATTAACATAAATTATTTCCTTATTTAAAAAAATAATATTAAATCAAGAAATATTTGGTTTGAATCTTTGGCATGCTAACAAAAGCGAAATCCATTCAGAAGACTATCTGTTTGAATATTTGAATACAAGTTCATTTGAGTATTCGAATACGACTTTGTCTACTTGGGTATTCGAACACAAATAATTACAAAACAGAAACACTTAGGCACATAAAATTTGTTACACTAGTTAAGCATTTAAAATACGAGCAAACTTTCGAATAGTTGACCCTCTGTTTATTTGTATTTTCGCATACTTGTAGCCGCAATAACATATAAACATCGATTTAAAATTTGGTAAGTTAACGTTTTCGAATCACGTTTGGGTCACGAGTGTGCATTCTAGAGGCTAAGTCTTTGGGCTATTTGGTCGCAGGACCGCAGCATAACCACTTATGTGGCTTATGAGCTTACCTTTACACATCTGCATGTTTGTGTCATATTTTAATGTCAATCAACTGGTATCCGAAGTACCTTTTTTTCTCAACAGATTCAGTAAAAATGATAAATTTTCTCTAAAGCTCTGTGTTTCTTAACTATTGTTTACCAATGCAATGTAAAGTACTTGTGGTTTTAACAATAGTCCATAATTTTATGTGGAGGAGAGGTGATAGTATCGTTATTGCAGAATATGCGAAAAAGTTCTGTTGTGTTTCTAGAGCCTATTATCGATGAAAACAATACTTCAGAAGTCGTGTCATTTGATGTAATTTGCAAATTCCTTTGAAGAATCTAATAGAAATCAATGACATAAAACTTTTCAATCCTATAGAGGGCATTTTCGCGAGACCTTTACTAAATCAATATACACATAAGCTAATCAAGCATAAACGCGTTTGGAATTCTAGAATTCTCATTAAGAATTCTATCTTAACTAAATCATATTGATTTCTGGTTTAAATAGAAAATTAAAAGAAGAAATGCAAGTGAATTCGATAATTGGAAAACGAAACCAGCTAGGCAGATAAAATTTGTTATATATGTCTTGTGATTAAAATATATATAATTTTAGAATTCCCAATTAAATCCGTCGAGTGTTTGATCCTCTGACGGATTATTCTTTCACATGCATATAAAAGCAGTAATTTCCCTCAAAGTAATTGGTGAGTTATCTCGTGACATTATCTGTAGCTTTGTGTCAAATTTTGAGGACCTTTAGGCAGCAAAAAAGTGTCTTAAATACATTTTCACACAATATATTTGGTAAAAACCGATATAAAATTCTTTTAGGAATCTGTTATAGGTTCTGTTATAAATCTAATATAAATCCATATATAAATTCTTTTTAAAACTATGGAGGAAATTTTCGTGAGACATTCACTAAACTAACAGACAAATAAACTAACCAAACATAACCGAGAACACTCATCAAGGAACCTAACCTTAACTAAATCATATGGATTTCTGGTGAAAGCAGGAAAATAAAAGAAGAAACCAATCGGAATGATCAGCAAAGAGCATTTGCCATTATTAAAACCCTTAATCCTTTTGACTATTCCTAGGGCACGAATCACGAATAGAGGGGGGGGGGGCTTACAATTCACACAAAGAAAACGATGAGCAAGTAATTTCATCCACCCTCGTTCGAACGCATCTCTTCGCATTCGAAGTGGGCTCTGGCCTATCTCCCACTCCCAGGCCTTTATCTCTTGAAAAGCCCTGTTTTCCGTCACGGGCAAGGTTTGATTTACTCAAGGGCTCCAATGTCCTTAATAATGTCAGCGAAAACACTTCCTGTAGATTAGATAAACCAACGACATTTCCGTAATGGAGTGAATAACCAGAGAGAACAGAAGAAATGGGTTGAGGAAAAGCGGTTTTTGTTCTTTCCATTTGCTACTTTAAGTAACTGTGCGTATCGGAGAACTTTGGTGACACAGACATTAGAGATGGTCGGGCTTTCTTTCTTTACTTAGTGCAATATTCTCTGTTAAAACGTTTTGTTGTCTTTAGAAGCAAAAAATGCGTCTTGTATTGTTTACAGTTAAGCTCTACGTATATACTTGAAGCTTAGAAAGTAGTTCGAAATATCGAATATATTTATTGCTTTAAAATGTCCTCAGATCTTTAAGCTATCAGATTATACCAAGAAAAGGTCAATATACTGAATATCTCTCGTGTTATAAGGATTTTTTTTTAGGTATTTTCACTAAAAACTTTAGATTCGGGTTATTTTTTAAAACTTATTTTATGAGGAACGATATTTTTCCACTGTGTTGCTTCATTCAAACAATCCTAACTCACCAAGGAATGAACCAAATACAATTATTTACATATCAAAATAATCTGTATGAAACATTAGATGTTTTTTTACCTCCAACAAGTTTATATTTATAGCAATTATACCAAGAAATTCTCATTTTCAGATTATTTATCTAGTTGTAAGGACTTTTCGTGAGGTATTTTCACTTAAAACTCTAATTTCGTTTTTTTTAAAAACTCATTTTATAAGGAACACTATTTTTCCACTATGCTGCTTCTTTCAAACAATCATAACTCAACAAGAAATGAACCAAATATAGTTATTTATTTATCAAAATAATCTGTATGAAACAGTGCATGATTTGCGTCTCAATAAAATTTATATTTAGGGAAATAAATACTTGTAAAGATGAAGAATTTAACTTTAAAAGCAAAGCTTGGACTATTTTGGGATGGACCTGGTCATTTTAAACCACGGTCAGATGACGGGGACAACACACGCTACGCCAGTGGAAGGATGTTTGGCCTGAAGGATTTAACTTACATAATAAGCAACATACCTCCTTACACGACGGTTCTTCAGTGAAATCGAGTCTCGAACCTACTACCCGAAGCCGAGATCTCCCCACTAGATTACCACGTCCCACTGTCTACTTTAAATCAAAAGCACTAAAATGAAGAATAAAGTTCGTTCTTTGGAATTTTCTTTCGTGATTTATATCATAAAATTTTAAATTTTCTTAAAATTTATCAATTTTAATATCTTACTTAAAATTGGCTAACATACAATTTCGCTTAGATTAACTAGAATCCCCAAAAATAAGCCTTTAATAACATGTGATACAAACTATTTTTTTTAAGAATATCATGATAAAATAAGTTTCGAATCGATAATAATTGAATCTATCTAAATATTATAAATTATACTTTCTAAATATGTCACATAATTGTTTTCTTCATTGATTCCCGGCTGGGAATTTTTAAAAATTCTAATTTCTAGAATAAGGAAAATATATATTTTTTAACCTTGTAAGGTAAAATGTGAAAAAAACATAGAATAATAAAGAGATACTTTTAATAACAAGCAGAGAATTTATTAATGAAATCATGAGTTTATTAATGAAGTTTTTTAATAGTATTATTAATTTTAATTTTAACATTTAGAAATAACAAGTTCAACTTGGTTTTAATTTACATTTAAATAAAAAATAAGAATTATTCAGTTTTGAAAAAACTATTATTTTTTATATTCAATTTAACCCTATAAAAATGTATGAGTGTTTTATTTTATGCCAATATTTTTTTTGCATAAGAAAAATATTAGAATGCAATGCATATCAGAATTAATATGCATTGAATTATAAAATGCTGCTATAACAATGGGCATCGACATTATTCAGTAGACCAAATGCAATACTCAGCAGATTCAGTGGAGTAAAAAATTCTGTTTACATATTTATTTCAACGAAAAGCAGGGAATGTATTTTATACGGAATTGAAGAAAATCTTCCAGTTTTCTGAACCAGAAAGTGTTGCCGAATATAGAAACAAAAATAATATAAATGCATTAGTTTAAAGGAACAAAATCTGAAAATATTTCGAATGTGGGCGATATATTTCGCACATACATCTCAATATCCACAGCGAGCCCATGCTCTTTTATTTTTTTAAATAATTTTTTTCTCTCTTATAGTAAATTATATGTAAATTTACATTGTAAATAAGGGCAGAGAATGTAATAATGTTTGAAATACATATGTTTAAAAAAATCCTTAAGAAAAGTAATTAATACTGATACAATTACAATTTTTTTACAATTTTCTGTACGAAATAAAGAGAAAGTTTCGAGTTTGAAAGTGTATAGAATATAGTTTTAAGGCCCTTAGAAATCAGAAAATTATGTTTTTGGTATTTTATTTATATATTTATCTGTGAACAAGCTTATAATAAAATATTACAATGTTATTTGAACGGCCAAAATTGCGATCAAATTTCAATATTTCCAGCATTGACCGATTTCCTTTCAGATAAGATTTTATGTCTAGCTGTTGAGTAAAAGTGAAATGGGTAACTTCAAAACTCTAATAGGTAAAGTAGAAAAAAAATTAGCACACAGGTTTACCATCTTATCATCCATAGAACTTTAATTTCACATGAAAATTCCCCATCCCCGTTTCTCTGTTTTAGAAATGTGTAAACGATAAAATATCAATGATTTAATAGTATCAAATTTGGCATGTAAGTTTATGAATACAGTTGCAGTTTTATACCAACTTTTTATTTCAAATGCTGGGAGAATACTGTATAAAACACAAAACTGATTTCGTACACTATTAACGTATGCCATGGATTAATCGCCAAATGGCTAGCCAAGGATTACACGATAGATTCAATAAAAATACTATATTCATGCCAAAACTTAACATTTTGTTAATATTGTATTCCAATTCTTTTTAAATAGCTCTTTGGGATAACAACTTATCATTAGTTAAAAAATTCATTAGGTATAAAATTCAATTAGTATAACTTATCTCAATTAATAATATTATTCAAACTGAATCAAAAATTAATTAATTAATTAATTTTTATGCTTACATGTATCGCTTAGAACCGCGAGATGTACAGTGGGACATTGGTTTTTCTGACAGACAGAAAATTAAATATTAGAATATGGAATTTTTGTCCTTACATTCATCAAATCTTAAAACCTTTGGAATCTTATATTTGAATCAAACTTTAATAATTATTTAGTCTGATTCACTATGGATTGAGCTAAATCTTACAAACAATCGATTGATTAAAAAACACACACTTTGAATTATGATTATACGGGAAAGTTTTGGGAAGACCAATCCCATTGACTTCATAAACATCAATCAGTCCGACATGATGTCATATTTTTATGGGTGTCGGTGCCTTGAAAAGATTCAGGAGAAAAAAAAACCTACCCAGACATTTTCAATTTGCAAAACCTTATTCTCTTCAAGAGATTTTAAAAAGGAGAGAAACATGAATTTGTCTTCAGTACATCTGTTAGCAATTATTCAGTTCTTATGAGCACTAGTCCAAAACATAAGCAACTGAATACCAAGTTCATCGAAATGCTTCGTTCTTAAAAGCACGCCAATTGTAAATCATCCTGCGAATACAAATTACTTAGACATTCCCATGAATTTATTCAGTGAGTCATGAATGCTATAAGTAATAGAATGTGACTGGAGTAAGATTTCAAAAGCAATGGAAAATTGAAAGTGTGTTTCAAACATTCTGAAAAGACTTAGCATTTTTGATGGATAAGGAAGAAGGAAAAAGTTAATATCAAGATTTTGCATAAGATTTGAATTTATAAAAAAACAAAAATAAATTCATTACAGAAATTTCCTCGAAATAAATTATAATGAGACACTTATAAAAATGCATTTAAACTTTTCAATGATTAATTTTTCATTATTATATATTTTCATTTTAGTTCTTTGTTTATTTTTAGTAACTAATATTTTACTTGTAAAATATTGGTTAATATAGGTTATTAGATTATTTGAAAATATTATTTATTAATAATTACATAAAATCCAATTATTATAGCTGAAATTAACCTATCTGCATTAATAATAATATTCAAACTGAAACAAAGGCAACTGATTCATT
Organism: Argiope trifasciata; assembly: GCA_026543055.1. Lineage (NCBI taxonomy): Eukaryota > Metazoa > Arthropoda > Arachnida > Araneae > Araneidae > Argiope > Argiope trifasciata. The sequence goes on from JAPMOQ010044403.1 coordinate 4,912,746, forward strand.
AATTTTTATGCTTACGTATATCGTCTTGAACCCAAAGATGCACCATGGGACATTTTTATCCCTAATTGTCATGAAATTAAATTTTCGATTAATGAACTCTCTTCGATGTATTAATTAAATATTAAAACCTTTATTTATTATTTGAATCAAACATTAACTATTAAGTCAAGTTTTGATTCAATATGAATTGAATTGAATTTTATTAGATAATTGAATAATTAAAAAAGACGTTTAAATTTAGCATTAAAAAGTTTAAAAAGCTAAAAATCGAGTAATCTTTAAAAAATTATTTTAAAAATTATTAAAATGGTGCACTGACATCATATTTGTAGACTTTAATTCGTAATGAATAAAATGAAAACACGCACACGTAAAAACTTTATCTTTGTAATCAGGAAGCAGGTAAAGCGTGGAGATTTCTCAAAATCTTGATTTTTTGACGATTGTTATACTTTCTCTACTATGTATATGAGAAAGTGAAAATGAGAAACAAAACAATATTTAGAATTATTTGTGCTGTAATGCCTTGATCGCTACCGATCAAATTCGAGATAAATTCTTTATTCACAGCCTTATATTTAAAAAAAAAGAACAATTTGTTCTAATGTAGGTTGAATATTCGCTATTTACATATTTGTAGATTAAGGGTCTATCATGAAAAAAAAACAGTTAAAGAGTCCTACATTAATTCCTAGAAAAACACCATAAGACGTAAACTGGAGGATATCCAGAACCTCTGCCAAGTTGGAGCATCGAAATCCGACGTACGAAAATTCTCGAGCCTCTTTCCTCTTCCAAGACCAATTGGCACTTTTCGCTGTTCAAAGTCCATGCCCTCAATATTCATTCGTCCACGCCAGCTTCCCATCGGCCAATCATTAAGCAAACATTTCACTCAAATCTAGGGCCATCGTGGCATGGGATCTGACCATCAATGGTACGTCCCAGTAATGGATTGCTGGGGAACACGTGTCAGTGATATGCCTTCACAAGTTGATGCCCGGCAGCCAGATGTTAGACACCTTCCTTTGAAGATGTGATTGGTCCAATCCCCACAATGAACTCCACGTGTGGTCTAATGACCAGTTACGACCAATGGGCGAAGGAGATTCAACATCCTGAAAGCTGGCGACGTTTAACAATGGAAGCATAAATAGGTTGTGAGCAGCTGTAGGGAAATGCCACTAATCGGGAATAGGACAGGGTAAATCTACAGTGTAATGAAAAATTGACGTTGTTGATTTTCTACAAAAATAAATTACAAGAGTTCAAATTTTTCAGTTCGAATAAACTTTATGTTCATAAATTCTTATGAATCAGCATGTTCACTGCCACTACCCTCGTCTGATATCAGGACCATCTACCTAATTAGATGATCCCTTCTTTGCTATCATTTAACTGTAGAAGAGAAGGTGTCATTTAATAACATAGATGGTTTGGTAAAATAGCATATTTCTTGTAACGCACAGGCGCGTTTGCGGCAGTCAATGTGTTAAAGATATTTTTTTCACATATTTGTTATTCTCTTTATGTATTGAGGTAATATTTAGCAACTCGCCCAAAACAGTAAATTTTTATTAATAAGTGTACTGACATTTTAGACTTTAACTTCAGACTTGGGTTCAAATGTATCCAAAATTTGTCATTTTATATTCGGATAACGAGATCGCATTCCCAATCATGAAAGAGAGTAGAATTATAAACTAGAGAAATCCCAACAATCCTAAGTGTTAACCAGGCTTCCTACTTAATCGCGTTTTCTCAATTAGTATAATGAGAAGCCATGTAATAGTGTAGAATTTCGAGAGATCCATTTTGTAATTTCAGGAATATTATCGAATATCTTCATGAGTAATATAACTTTATTCCGAATTTTAATGAGCTTATGTCTCATTCGTAGGACGATCAATTATCATAACTAATTTTAGAAGACTATCGACAGATTTCCCTAACACGTATTTTAATACGTTAATTATTTCTCTAAATTTGAATGTGGAAAATGGTTAACTAGAAATTTCAGAATCAATCCAATTTGAAAGTCTATTTAAATTTCTAATGAACGCTGTCGTCATGAAATTGACCTCCAAAGGCTTCATTTTAAAGGTGAATAAAGATATAAAAATTGGTAGATATTAGAGAATTACGAAAAGTTATAGAACTAATTAACTGAAAGCTAATTAAAAATTTGTTATTAATATAATTTTTCATCAGAACTTTTATATATTTGTCCAAAAAATGTTACTATAAACTTCATATCTTTTAATGCAATATACGCAGATGCATTTATAAATGTAATAGGAATAAAATATCACTAATGTATTTATAAGCAATCACTAATGTTTAAAAATGCTAATGCTTTGAATATAACAGAAAATATATGGTA
>JAPMOQ010044403.1:4915138-4936398 GCA_026543055.1 Argiope trifasciata
AAAAAAAAGATTAAGCAAGAAAGCCATTTCAGACAAACATGAATTGTATAACTAGGAAGACATAGATGAGGTTTAGTGATTCAAGACGTATGTTACGCCACTTAGCTACAAACAAAGCGAATGGCTTAAAACAATACTGAAACCCAAGCAAGTTAAATGCAAAAAAATATATGATGCAGTTTATGTATGATAATAAGGAGGAAAATTCATATTAAGAATCAAGGGTAGATTTAAGGTTCATGTTAAGACTAGTTGATCTTAAATATTTATTTTTGCATAAAATTAGAACCTAGAAAACGGTAATTTATATTATGAATCATAATAATCTAAATCTGTTGAAATACTCACCTTTGGACTCTTCTTGTTATAAATGCCTTCAAACAGAGATCATAAGACATCAAATTTCCTTGTAAAGTGCTGTTGAGCCACCTTTTCAAAACTTCGCCTGAAACCAAATCAAATAAACTAAATAAATTTTCTTTTGCTATAAATTATAAGGAAATTATTAATTCTAAATCCTAATGTGGAAGTAAAGATTGACTTCAAAATTTCAAATATTTTTGAGACTGCCGTCCATAAGCTGTATATTAGTCGCTAGCAGAACAAGTTTTAAAGGTATATTTGTTTAAGTATTTGCATCTAGAGAATGCATTAAAAGTTGCAATTCTTTCACCAAATACTTACTCTTCAATTTTTCGCTGTCGCCAAAAATGATTTAGCGTCTGTCTTACATTTTGGTAATCATCAATACATGTTTCATTTTCTAAAATTATTACTATCTACAGCAGTTACCAATGGGATCAGATAACCATCAATAATTTTATACAATTGTATGTCACTTCAAATAGATTTTAATTATATATATATATATATATACACATATGCTTTTGGTGTTTTAGTATTTCACCGCAGTGCGACCATGCATTTTGTGCTTCAAACAAACAAAAAAATAAAACATAATCTGTTTAAAGTCAAATTTGTAGTCACACAAATCAGAATAACTAGCAACCGCCATGGCTCAATCGGCAGAGCATGTCATTACCGATTGGTTAGTCCATGGTTTGAATTCCTGCCACGACATTTTATCCAAAGTCTGGAATTTTTTTATTTAAATTATTTTATGCTGTCTAAGTTCTTGTAGGTTTGAAATCTTGCTTAAATATATAAATTGGATTTGTCACAAACTATTTTTATATAAAAGCCGAGTCCCATCTGTGATGAGTAACTTTTCAGTCTCGCACTGTTACCAGTTCCTTCATTCTAATAAATCTTTTTATTTAAATTATTGGAGTCACATCTTCGGGAAAATGTAAAAAATAAATAAGATAAACATCTTTAAGCTGCAAAATGCATTAGTTGTAATTTAAATTTCTTCATTATTAAATTATGTTTTTCTTTTTATTCCCTGTGCTTAGTAAGTTGTGATTTCTGGAAAATTTCTCAATCACCAATAATTATTTTTGGATAATTGAAGCATAGGGAAAAAATAAACCATTCTAATTATCTCCTGAATAAAATCTGTATACAAATCAAAGGTCTTAACAAGGTACTTTTTTCGAGTATTTATCTCATGTTGTTGTTGTCGTTTTCTAAGCATAATAAAAAAATTCAATTTTAAACAAAAGTGTTTAGGACCACCTCAGCTATCCTCGGAGCCTGAAGGCTGTACAGAACATCTGCCCTCGAAAGAGGACCGAAGATAGCAGCAGCAATGGCAGGGCAGTTGAAGATGTTTTCTGAGCTTTATTCTAATGAAGGGCAATGCTTGCAAATGGAGTAGGATCTAGTGTTGTCTGGTGCTACTTTCATGTCTTTAAAGTGGCCTGTGCAGAGTCTTGCAATGGTTCGAAGAAACGTGTCTGGGAATGAATGGCTTTTTGAAAGTTTTCTTTAAAAGTTTGCGTTTTACTACTGCATGAACATCATCTGAGGTGGCAGAATTTGGTTGATCCAATTCACGGGTGGCTTAGGTGAGGGATTGCATTATCCATAAAAGTATGGTTGATATTGCCTCAAGGAGGTTTTACTTCTGCTTGTTTGGTCTGTGGGAGAGTTTATTTTTACCCATATATGTATATGACCCATAGTAGAGATATTTATCTCATACTATGAGGAATAGATCTGAATTCGAATATTTATTTTATATCTGTATATGATCTACATGAAAAACATATTGCATTATATATAAATCAGAAATTTCTTAAATAACATTTTTTAAGTTAGATTTTTTAAATTTAGAATTTCTCACATTGGGCGCACATGCTGTATCGAATAAATACCTTCGACATTAAAAAGGAGGAAGAGGGGCTATTTTTTTGAAATCCACCCGTCTTCAATGAAGCTAAAGACATATCGTAAAAGAAAAGGAAAGAGTTTTCTCATTGTATATGTCATGTCCAGAACCTCTGAGAAAGGCCGACCCAAACTAGCATCCTGACTTCCTGACAAATTGCTTTTATTTTTCCTTGGGGGGAAATCACAACTCACAAAGAAGTCGGATTTTTATCTTCTGTCTGACCGGGACATATATTTTATGTTATAAGCTATAACGTAACCTCTTTTATATTTATATATGGGTAGGATATTTTCGATATTTAACGCGGAAACGATGTTTCCAAATGTATTTCGGTTCTTCGATCTGTTATTTTATAAAGTATTTAAAGTGATATTGCACTCAGTAAAGGATGGGTGAAATATTTTGAATTTCGGCTGAAAATTTGAGAACACGTTTAAAACTTAATTAAACTTAATTATTTATATTGTTTATGCCAAAACTGCATGCTTAGTAATAAAATTGTAAATATTAGATACATATTGATTCATAAAGCTGAGTAAAGGTATGTTTCATTTTATTAGAAATTAAAATCAATATATTAGTTTAAATTCTCTTTTAATGAAATAATTATTTGAGCATAAAATATCAATATATTTGTTTAAATATTCTTTTATTTATAACGCAATAATTATTTGAACAGAAATTATCAATATATTAGTTTAGGTTTTTTTTCTTTATACATAATAATTATTTAAGCCTAAAGTATAGATATATCTGTCCACATATCATTTTTCTTTTAACATAATAACTATTTAAACCGAAATTATCGATTTATTAATTTAGATATTCTTTTTCTTTCATCATTATAATTATTTCTGCATAAATTATCGATATATTAGTTAATTATGTTAAAAGAAGAAAAATAACTTATTTCAGCATGTATTATTAATATTTTAGTTCAGATATTCTTTTTCTTCAAGAAAAAATAATTATTCGAACATAAATTACCAATATATTAGTTTAGATATTTTTTATTATAATAATTATTTGAGATTATCACTATACTAATTTAGATAGTCTTTTTCTTATAACACAATCATTATTTGAGAATAATTTATAGATATTCTAGTTTAGATATTCCTCTTCTTTTAGCATAATAATTATTTGAACATAAATTATTATATATTATTTTAGATGTTAGGTTTCTTTTAACATAAAAAATTATTTGAACATAGATTTTTGGCGAGTTTGCTTACAAATTTTATTAGCTCATTTAGCACCTTGTCAAAAACGCGTGTAACTAAAATTATCTTACATTATATGATAAAATAAAATGCCTATGACTTATAAATTTTATATTAATTTACTGATTATTAATTTCTTTACACATGCGTATTTAAATTGGGAACAAAATGCTTATTAGAATAAATGAAAAGAAACAAGATATTCAGATCAAAAACACTGTAAATGTTACAAAAGTATTTATGCTCCACTTGTTTACAGAAGCTCAAATTCAGACATTTCTACTAAACATAAAGCTTATAACAGTTTGGTGATAAAGATGCTAAATCAGGCTATTCAAAGGGCCATTTACAAAAAAATAATTTTTTCGAATTTTATTCCATTTTCAATTTAGCCTTTAATGATCATTTTCTTAGATGACAATGTGAGAGGTGTTCAAGTGGAAATGCAAGCTTTTGAATCTGTCCTGGACATTTGTCTGTCATTCTCCAATATTGCTTGAAATTACAAAAGATTTAATACCCAAAGAACCATATCCGAACTGTAAGTCATTTATAGATTAGTTAGAATATAGGCTTACCATTATTATGATATATATTTTATTTTGAGATTAAATAATCTACTATCTTGTGATAAGTATTTCATCAGTGAGCTGAAGGGCTACTAAAAAAAGAAACTGGTTGATTGCAATGGTTGATATTAATTGCTTTTGAGGTATGAGGGTTTCAGTGGAGAATATGGTACTTAACCTTTAACTGGGGAGGTGAAATTTTGGGACATAACTAGAATGTGCGGCCTTCGAGACCTCATTTCATTTACACTCAAATTTTCTAATGGATGCAATAGTATAAAAAATTGCCAATATATCTTGCAGATATTCTTCTTGACATATGTTTCAGAAATTTATCAAAATATGTTAAGATTGTAAAAAGTAAATGAGTAGGAACACACATTTTCTTCTCAAATTACATGTTACAAAAAATAATATTTTTCAAAAAATATATTACTTTACACTTTTTAAATCATAGTTATTTTTCCATTATGTAAAAGTATATAGAAAAAAATATAAAGTAAAATTCAACATTTATATAAGAAATAAAAAAAATGACAGTGGATAAAATTGGCCCTTTTTTTATTGGCTTGTGACACGCTCACAGCACGGGTTTATGGGGCATTCTAAACATACAGGTTAAGAATCAGTATAAAAATTAACCTATAAATTCTGAATATATACTTATTTTGATATATAATTATATTTTATAAAATATTCAAAATACATTATTACTAGTAAAATTAATGTTGTTTGAACATACAAATCAAAATCAATTGAATGGGAACTTTCATCGAAAAACTCTTCTTTATAATTATCATCATCACTAAAATCACTTTCTGCTTTATTTAAAAGTGTCTGAACACTGCTTCTTAATAAGATAAGTAAATTAGATGATATTTTAGAGTCCAAGTTTGAGTTTCATTTGCTTGGCCTTTTTTATCACTAGGACACTCAGTATAGTAGGTTTCAGTTACGGTGCCTCAAAAAACAATTCAATTATTTGAAATAGAATTCGCTGAAATCGGTTGAAAATGTGTAGGTTAATTGAAGGCTCTTGATAGGAAGCTACAGGGTCAACCAAATCAATTGAGCTAAAAATAGAATAGAGGTGATAGAAATTCCATCGCCAGCAGTGTTAAAGATCGCATGTCCCCAGTTAAGGACTAAAAGCACTTACGGTGGGAAATGTGCCACGCACATCTGGAAGGTTTTAACAGTGAATCGTCAATAATGAGCTTGCTACATACATCAGCAGGAAACTGTCACAGAAATCAAAAAATATGACCACGACCCGTCGATTGAAATTTTTTGCGGAAAACAGTGTGCAGAAGCACAATTTTAGGCTGCCTATCAATTCATTAGAGGAAATCTTTTTCTGACTTCCATATAAGATATTTTGTGTGCGAGATGCAGTTGACTATTTTGGTATGCACACCATGTAATTTATTTCTTCTGCAAGGGGTTCAAAATAGTTGAAAGTTGTGTTGTGGCTTATCCCATCAAGACAACAGTAACATCAAACCAGATCCATGAGCCCTAACGCCTTCAAACAATGTAACACTGCTTCAGGACTCGAGAGCAGCTGGCCTTTATTGAAGCCGATGCAAGCCAAAATGTGGGCAGGAGCAGCTTAAGTCGCATCGCATTTTGGACACATGGGATTAACTATATGGCCCATCAGATGACGTTGCACACAAGTGTGTCTAATTCGAAATCAGCATCATTAAGTACCTTGGGTGACCCTACCAGGAGTGTATTCACCTGGTAAGGTCCCCCAAGGCGTGTAGGCCATTCCATTATGCTCAGCTAAACGCAATGCAGACATGAGGTGAAGTCAGACTTCAAATTTTTTGCCTCCAGGCTCTTGATTTCTTGAATCTGCATTTTAAGTCCTTTTATCATGACTCGTCGATTAGATTAGATAGTTGAAAGTAAAAACATTCAGTCTATAGTGATGGACTTTTTGAAATGAAAATCTATCGTGGTAACGGATACTCACAGAAATTATTGACTACTATAAGTAAATTCTGATAAAATGCATATCCATATTAAGCAACAAAGTTATAAGTTTTTCAACCACATTATAACCACCCAATAATTAATAAATTCCATTAAGAACAAATATGAACCCTAATTTCAATTACTTGAATATATTTTTACGTTCATAGTTGTACTAGAAGGGAAATTTATAAAGTAAGAGGACTGTTGCAATTTTTCTTTCCAAGGTTTGGTAACACTGGCGTTATTAAACGCCGAATTAATATAACCGGCAAAGTATGCAACGTGTAGCTGTTATTCCTTCATTAATCATTGGATTGTATCACACCGTTGAACATATAATCTCCATTGTCTATATGTACCAACTTGAAAACGATTCCCGTTTTGTTTATGGGAGGAGTTAAAAAATTAAATAATTATTAATGAGAAAATTATTCATCGAATGCAAGAGTAGTGTAGTGACATTTTTATCGCGAAGCAAGATTCACGAATTGATACAACTCTTGAAACAGGGAAGAGCTTCTTTATGCTAATACTAATTTAGAACATGAAAAATACAGTAGACCTTCATTTCAACTCAAGATGTGAGAAGGTTAACAGTGAATTTTATTGGGATGTATTGCGATCGAAGCTGAAATCGGCAATTAGATTCAAACACCGTGAGAAAGAGTGTCGGCCTGCAATAAGATAGCGCTGTGCAACTACCGACCGAATCAATAAAGTTGGAATTCGATGGGCTGGAACATCCGTCATAATCTCCAGACATTATTCAAAGTCATTCTCAAATGTTTTCACCACTGAAAAAAGGCACTAAGGTCAAAAAGATTTGCAACCAATGTAACAATTGATTCAGTGCAAAATTCGTTCCATATACATTCGAAATACCTTTTTCGGCGGAATAAAATACTTATGTTGTTGTTTCTTATGGCAATTGCCTTTGAACAAGCCCGCTATTACGATGACAACGATGTAAGCCGATAGGGAACATCTCTTGTTTTAATAGCGCCATCGATATCCAAGAGTACGGTTTTCTGACACACGCGTCACTCATTCGCTTGCACAAAATTTTACAGGAGGGCTCATTCACACATCTCACAGATATAACAAAGGAAGAACATCCATTCTCGAACCGGGACGCTCAGATCACGGGGAAGACGCGCTGCCCCTATGGCAGGAGGTCAGCATAAAATACTTCTGAAACTTTGGTTAAAGTACGTTTAAATCCACACTAAATATATAGAATATAAAGAATGTTTCAGTTTCTATCCTTAGAAAAATGGCATACTTTATCAAATGATTCTTAACTTTTTAAGTTTCCTTCGCATTTGCATTTGCAGACGGAAAAAATGTATGAAGAGTATCAAAAATTTGTAGGAGTATAAGAAACTGAAAGTAAAATTCTTTAACATTTAATGTAGAAAAATCTGTGAATTAGATTTTATATAAAATAAGTTATAACTTGTAATAATAAAAGGCGACACGTTTTATAGATTACATAACTGTTTTTACGTATAAATAAATATTATTTCACGACACCATCAATAAGGCACGAGAAAATATATATCATAAACTCCTCCAATTTGACATAACCCATGCCGTACATTTTGTGTTTAAATGATAGCGAACATTTCTCATGCCCATTTATATCTGCCGAGCATCACAAATGCATTTAACAAATCTATTTCATTGTACGGTAGATCAGATACTGTTACAGCTATCAATTTCCCATTGCAGATTTAAGAATCCGATGTGTCCACGTGCCAATTCAATGAAAGATTGATGCACTACAGTTGGGGCCCGTAGGAAACCGAATTTGTAAAAAAACGTTTTCACAATAGAAAAGAGAAATAACACCCGATTCCCATACAATGCTTGACTGTGATGGGACATTCTTTGACCATTAAAGGAAGGATCTACGATTCGAGTCAGCCTTTGTAGTGTCCTATTTTCATGTAAGAATAAAAATTGGTCTATCTCTTGAGAAACTGATGCCATATATCACTGTCTCATGTGTTTCGATCCGGAAAATATATCAAAACTAATGCCTTGACATCATGGTAGATAGGAAGACTTGAAATATATCACGTGGAACTGGAGCGTTCTGGATAAGGCAGTTTTGCATGGAGGAAACAGAGCAAATAATTGGCAGAAAATAATAAAATTACAACACTTATTTTGCAATTTCATTTACATCTTTTAGACAAATTTATCAAATAAAATGAAACTAATGTCATAATAAACGAATAATTTTTACGAATTCTAAACAAAATTTATTAGAGATATTACAAAGTTACCGTTAATTTTATCAACCATAAAAGTTAAACGAGAAAGCAAAATACACGAGATATTTGCTAAGGAAAAGTTGCTAGATTAATGAAAACTTTACCATGTTTTATAAATACTTATTATTGCTCATAAGTTTGATACAACGCTAATTTCACATTGTTGGCCCATCAATCAAGCGTGGATTTATCATAATGAGCTGAATATTTTAGTGAAATATGAATTGTAATTGTACAAGTTATTTTGTATAATCATTCGTAAAGCAGCTATTCTACTGAGTTACTATTGACCCCATTTCATTGAAATGTCAATTTATGTATATGAATAAATATTTTTGTATGTTATATATCATTTCACACAGTTTTAGTACCTAAGATAATATGGAAAAATTTATGAGCATTGAAAATGTGCCCGAATTGTTCTTTTCTTGTTAGGCTGACGTCACTATCGCCGTGGAGCTACAAATAAATTCAGTGCAAGTCACTGGTGATGTCCATAACATTCATTGTTAAAGTGGTTATTGCTAAAAAGAATGTTATTTTCAATAAGGCATTTTTACCAAAAAAATATTCAGTTTTGTAAGATAGCCGTTATTAAATCTATTTATATATTTCATTGCAAATTTAAAATTATATTAAAACAGCGTAAATAAAAGAAGCACATCAAAAACCAAGTAAAGACACAAAAATGCTTTAATTATTAATCTGAATGAATGATAAATAGGTAAACAAAATCTTGTAATTGTATAAAGTATTCGGCTGAATAACATTTATTGTATTTACATTTCATTCCACTTTGCAGTTTTCATTTCTACAAAAAAGAAAGTTATCTATTTTCATGAGAAAAACCTCATCAAAATTCGCTTTTATTCTTAGCTTTAGTAAACATATTAAATATAATTTATGGATTTCGAATCATGTTAGTAATTAAATTTCTATGATTTCTATACAGTCTTTAAATTGAAAGGAAAGAGACTTTCAAAATCAGATGTTTTTGTAAACAAAATACTCGATTATAAATTTTTATTTTATTTCAAACGAATAATTGAATTTGAAAGCTTTATTATTCTCAAAGCAAAAATAATTTTTTGATTACTTAAAATATATCAATCAAATTTTCAATTGAGGAGAAAAAAAATTGTCTTCAACTTTGGAATTTGATACATTTAGTCCGATTAATGAAATAGCAAAGAGAAACTAACTTTTTTTAACGGTTTTAATCGTCGTTTCATATTTTAAGGGGTTTTTTTGTTTCAATTATTACTGTTAAAGTTATTGATTTAATTAAATCTGAAAATTCTTTAAATTGATAGATAAGGAAAAAAATATTTTTAACACGTGTTTATCTTCCAACAAAAAACAAAATGTATCTTTTACATTCTAAGGACTTCGAGCCTAGTCATTTAAAATTGTTTATATCCATCTAAACAGTTAAAAATTAAAATACAGTTTCTGCTCTTTTTCAGCATGATTTACAAAACATTTTTTTTAACTATATAATTTAAAAATAGAGAAAACAATACAATTAAGAAAAAATATTGCTTTCTTCTTTTTTAAAGATAATTACTACAAAGCTTCTTCATTATTAATCTAAATTTAAACCAATTAATGAAAATTTATATTCTTTTGTCAGACCCATGACCCAAGATTTGCCATGTAACTTTTGGTGGGTTAGTGTAGCCAATTTATGGTATCCCTTTGTACAATAGGAATACCCGAGTTATTCTGGAAACTTTAACTTATTTCGATTAATTCGGGTATTTATATCTAAACTAAACTAGAAATAAATGGTTTCACCTCTTTGAATATAATGACGAAGCTAAATCGTTCTCTGGGTTATTTAATTTTTAATTTTAAAAACCATTAAATGAAAGAATTATACACTGATGGAAAAAAATCCCAACACTAGGAAGGAGCTGTGCTAGATAAATGAAATTTGGTAGGCGTGTTTATACATCTGAAAGATGACGTCGATTCAAATTTCGAGCTATGTGCGTAAGTGTTGCTCTAGTAGCGACACTATAAACATGCAAATGAGGTTTGCTTTAAATAAGCGCTGTAAGGTTTGTGATCGTTATTTACAGTTGAGATTTGACATAGTGGGTTAATGTTAGTCAAGGATGACTCTGAGAAGACGAAGAAGCCATTATCAACAGTTTACTGCGTTTTAACGAGGTCTTGTTGTAGGGCTACGAGAAGGTGGGTTTTCTTTCCGCGATATTGCTGAAAGACTTGGCAGGAATGTATCCACTGTGCATGAGTATTGGCGGCAGTGGTCAAGGGAAGGTACTGCCTCAAGAAGACCAGGTTCCGGGCGGCCACGTAGTACTACTGAGAGGGAAGACCGTCGTATTCGGCGAAATGGCTGTGGCTAATCGTATTGCGTCTGCAGCTGAAATACGAGCTGCAGTTGGCACCACAGTGACACAACGAACTGTTACAAATCGGTTACTTCAAGGACAGCTCCGAGCCAGACGCCCTATACAGTGCCTTCCACTGACTCCAATCCACGTGGTATTAAGCTAGAGCTCATTGGAGGACGGAGTGGAGATCTGTTGTGTTTTCTGATGAAAGCCGGTTCTCCCTTGGTCGCAGTGATAGCCGTTTGTTGGTTAGAAGGGGGCCAGGTGAACGCCTGCTAGTGACCTGTCTGCGGCCTAGACACACAGGGCCTACTCCTGGAGTTATGGTTTGGGGAGAAATTTCGAATGACAGCAGGAGTACTCTCGTGGTTATCCCACGCACCCGGACTGCAAATTTGTACGTCTAGTGATACAACCTGTTGTGTTGTCATTCATGAACAGCATTCAAGGGGGTGTTTTCCAACAGGATAACGCTCACCCTCATACCGCTGTTGTAACCCAACATGCTCTACAGAATGTCGACAAGTTGCCTTGGCCTACTAGATCCCCAGATCTTTTTCCAATCGAGCACTATGGGACATCATTGGACGACAACTCCAGCGTCATCCACAACCAGCTTTAACCGTCCCTGCATTGACCGCCCAAGTGCAACAGGCATGAACTCCATCCCACAAACTGATATCCTACACCTGTACGACACAAAGCATGCACTTTTGCATGCTCGGATTCAAAATTCTGGCGGTTACATCGGTTACTAATGTACCAACATTTCACATTTGAAATGTCTCTTCTCGCCAATGGCTCTACCTGTGATCTTGAAACTTTAATGAATTAAATATGTTACCTAGACAAATGTATTCCTAAAATTTCATTACTGTACAATAATTTTTTCTTGGTGTTGGGATTTTTTTTTTTCCATCAGTGTATAATCTAAAGTGCTAAAATCACTTAAAAATATATCAGTAACTCAAATTTCCTTAAATTATTATAGAAATGAAAATATTAGTAATTGATACAAAATAGAATGCCTGTAATTCATCTCTCAAGGGATCGATAACATAAGTGCTAAAAGCTGCAACGAAAGTTATAATATATCATTTTGCTTCAGTAACTAAACATCTACCTCAATGATTTGGTCAAGATCTAACATGCTTTTTAATTTAATTTAATTTCATCCAAAGCTAATATGTAAGGATTCGTTTTCAGAATTGAGTCCACGTGTTCTCCTTCTGCGCCTTTCATTTCCTCTTATTAAAAGAGTAATTCCTCAAGAGAACAGGAGGATTATTTCGTGATAACAAGACGCTTGTAATTATCGGCTTGTTATTCTGAGATTCAACGTTGAGGACATAACTACATAAACAAGCCGATGATTAACAAAAGGCACAGGAAGAATTTCAGAAAGATATACTTGTAGAATATACTTGTATACTGAGCATTTTCTGTGTCTAATATTTGTCTGTGAAACGGAAAATGCTCTTTTTTCCTTAACTTACAAAGGGTTGTCCCTAAGTAGATAAACATATGGTAAATAGCTTGTATTTTTGGAATTGTTTTCAATTATAATTTCAAAACTTTGATGAAAGTTTTAGAAATATTTTATTAAGAATAATTTCTCTTATTAACTATTTATTGTTTTGAATACGGTTATTAAAATATATCATATGCATTTTGGATTTTCTTTAAGAATAGTAAATTATTTATAAAAATAACCCAGTAAAAATAAATTCTACCAATAATTTGTATTAAGTTGAATTTACACTTCGAAACTAACTTTTGTTCGATGATTTAAAAAAAAGTGAACAGTGACTACATCTGTTTATTTTTATATATAAAGACTGTAGAAATTTTGAAATTATGCATACATTTTAAAAATACAAAAAATAATAGAAATGATGAATATTATGAAATTATGATTATTTCCAAATTGAAAATATAAAAGGAAATTTATATATAAATATATATAAATATATATATATTAAAAGATGCTGATGAATATTGTCATTTATGCTTTATTCATTGCCTACACGATTTGGAGCTGTAATTATTTATTTATTTCATTTTTCAAAACCTCCTAGCGAAAACCTAATCATGTTGTCACATGATAAAAATATAAAATAAAAAAAAGTTTATTTAAAATTAAAATAAATAAAACGTGTACACAATAATTTTTTTTTTCAAAAAAACATTTTAATTACTGGAGTTTGATATTAAAAAAAAATATGGAAAAAAGGTATCATGAACGCTCCAGGCATTTTTAGAAGTATTCCAAGGAAATTGGAAATTTCATCATATTCAAATAGCAATTTTCATTCAAATAGCAATTTTCATTTTTAATCCAAGCGTAAGAATCTTTCATTGGAAAAGACTTCAATTTCGCCAATTTTCCGTTGAAAAAAATGTTTTAATTTATATCACTGTAATGAATATATTTTCAAATATTAGAATTCTTTATTTTCTTCTTTTTCATTTTTAATCAACCTATTTAAGAAATACAATGTTCAAATAATTTTTTACTAACATTTTAAAGCTTCTTATAAGGAATCGAAATTTAATTAAAATGCTTTTAATATTCTGGTTAAATACATAAAAAAATTAAAAACGGTAAACTGTTAGATTGATCATAAACAGGTGACTGTACTTATTTTAAGAAGCAACACAACAAGAAATGAAAAAAAAAAATGAGCGATAATTGATTCACTTTTCCAAATATGAAAAAAAGGAAACCTGATTAAACGTGTGCAAAATAAAGACACCATATCGACATCACCCAAACGAATCTTTACTAAAATACCGAATAAACTATCGGTTGTTCTAAGTCTGCCTCAACTTACTACAAATGCAAATAATAGTTGGAACTATTCAATAACAACCTTACGAATACGTCTACTTCAGATAGAGTGCAGGATTGAAAGACATCTTACAAAGGAAGGCTACAGTTTTTCTTTTCTTTCCGTAACTTCTGTGTTTTGTACATTTTTAAGATGCAACACAACAAGGAATGAATAAAAATGAACGATAATCGATCCCTTTTTCAAATCATTAAAAAAACGAAAATAAAAGTGTATAAAATAAAGACACCAGATCGACATCATCCAAACGAATCTTTACTAAAACACCGAATAAACTATCGATTGTTCTAAATCTGACTCAGCTAACTACAAATTCAAATGATAGTTGGAACTGTTCAAAAGCAACCTTACGAATACTTCTACTTCAGACAGGGTGTAGGATTGAATGACATCTTACAAAGGAATGCCACTGTTTTTCTTTTTCTTTTCCTAGATGCTGTGAGTTCCAGCCGTTTCCTTTAGGACTTGGAATCAAGTAAATTGGTCGTAACCCGAATAGGGAAAAAAGCAAATATCTAGTCTATCTGCCTTTTGGTATTTTGAAACCGATGTCTGCGCTTCGACTGGCTTCTGCAGTGGTCTGGAACGTGATATAAAAAGGACCTTCTTTGATCTTTAGTGGCTAAGAAAATGTTTCCAGGCGACCATTGCCGTTGGAGAAGAATGAGACTGTCTAAAAGAAGTAATTCGTACCCTGGGTTATGATTTCCTTTACAATGAATGTTACGCTGAAGAAAACTACTCGCAACTTGTGCATAGTTATTGCTTAGAATAGTTATGTGATGAATAGTTCTAGTTGTTGGTATAGTTTATTTGTAGTTGAGGTTTATTTATACTTATCGCTTTGAATTTAAATAAGGAAATGCTTTACATAACGCATTAGAAGAAATTCTACAAACATTTATTCATTTTTTGAATCATTTGTACAATTTGTTTTTACATTAATATTATATTTCCAGAATAAGAAAACTGCAATTCTTTTAGGGTTATTATTATTATTATTGATCGATTCCCTTTTTGAGAGATTTCTTTTGAGATATTCATTTTGCTTACAATTGTTATGTTTAAAACTGTCTGAAATATCAACAAAAATAATTATATAATAAAATAATATAATATTTTTCCAATTAAATAAAATATTTTGCTTTAAATTATGTACATTTTGTAATCCAATCTATACTTATAATAAAGCTCAATGTGTGTGTGTGTGTGTGTGTGTGTGTGTGTGCGTGTGTGTGTGTGTTGGCGCTCTACAGGCCAGATCGTTGGACCTACAGCTACCAAATTTGGTATATGTATACCTTGGGGGTCGGGAATGTGCACCTCGGAGCCCTTTTTTCGAATTTTTAATTAGAATTTGAATTAATTAAAATTTAAGCTAAATTTCGATGTTTTTCCGCTATAACTTCCGAAAATATTATTGCACTAACATGATTTTTATATCAATTTAAAGATAAAAAAATTAGCTTTCTAATGGTATCAGTTTTTTTAATTTAAAACGTAAGTTTTTATTTTTAACGAATTTTTATAGAAATATTTTAACCATGTTTTTATCACGTGACTGGATAAAATAAAAGAATGCCGGAAGTTCAAATAAAAAGATTATCATCGCAATGCAATTTTCAACACGTGACTGGATAAAATAAATATAAAATGTGATATTTTCTTTAAAAAATAAATGCAAAGCAAAGGTTTCTACAATCTTTTGCAATATCTATATCATTAACTCAATAAATCTTCTTTATTTACGGTAAACATGATTGAATTTAGACAGGATATGCATTGAAATCCCGACTTAATGGCATATTTATGTTATCGTTTGCAATATCTGTATCATTAATTTAATACTTTTTTTCCCTTTCTCGTTTTTTTTAAAAAAAACATATTTAATATTTTGGCAACATCATCAAAAAAAATTTTTTTTTAATATTTTGGAAGCATAACCGATGGTTAAAACTGACTGATATATAAAATTAAACAATATTATTAGGAAAAGGTTTACTTTTAGAACTTTCCGTCCATCATCTTAAAGAGAATATTAAGTTTAGGTCAATCAATCAATGCCCGGAGTTATTTCAAGGCTAATGAATATGTGATTTAATTGAAAATTTTGGAACGCTTTACACATGGCGAACCAGCTGGTCGCCATAGGCGGCTAGTATCTAATATATTAGTTTTATTATTGATTACCTCAAACATTTCTAACTTTCTGTTCTCATTTTCGTTCTTGACGAATTCTCGTTTATGTTCTTTATTTGAAAGATATATGATGTGTCCTCTAAAGGATATCAAAATCCATCCATGAACAGGATTTAGCCTTCCATGACTAGATATCTCTTTTAATGAATTTCAAAGGTATCACAATTTTAAAAAATAATCTGATTAGATAGACATAAACCAAAAAGACTCATTCTCATCCTATTTAACTCAAGGAGAACTCATATTCACACGACCTCATAATAAAGTGGTAAACTTAAAGAGACCTCCTACTTATGTGATATAACTCAAAAAGACCACATACTCATATACCAGGACTCATGGAGATCTCATATTCATGGTATATCCCTAAATATATCTGGTATCTGCTAACTGCGCCTCTATTTCTCATGCACAGTAAAAAAGAGAGAAAAAAAGCACGAAATGAATATTTTGGAGAATCTCAATGTATCAGATCTCCTTGAATTTGAAAAATACATTTTTGGAATTATATTTGTTTGTAAACACAAAACTGCTTTTATCAAAATGGATAAAATTTGTTATTTGATCTTTACACCAAATTCCAGGATCTCCATCAAATTTTAAAGAAATCCAAATATCAAGTTTAAAAATAAATTAATCAAAGAATGGAATAAGCCTTTAGTTTCGATTGAATAAATACGTGTTAACCACATCAGTAAATGAGATTTTATTCCCACTTTCAAGATCTAACGTGTACATTTTTACCAAGTTTCGAAAGAAAATTATCAGAGGGTTAAGCATCAGTCCATCTTTACTTTTTCAAAGCACGCGAAAGAGATAACTCAAAAAAAGCAATGATTTAAATCAATGAAATATGGTATGCGTTTCTGTGACTACAATTACGGTTATATGACAAATTTTAGTTTCAATTTATTAGAAAAATGTAACCAAATTTGTTACTGAAATGTAAATTTGTTTCTCTGATTTTTCCGTACTAATCGCATCTTGTTGAATAATCATTAAAGAACACACATTACATTTATTAGAAACTACAGACACACGATATTGATCGACCTTTCGTAACTATTGTTTAACAACAACATGCGTTAATACTCAAATACACACTTTCTGTACTATATTACGGTCACGTGCAGAGTACCTCATAATTTTCACGCCCTTCCTTAATACATAATTTCAGCATGAATGTGACTGGGTTTAGCACGGGTTTAAAGTGTCTGAAAGAAAGTTTTGGGAAGACCATTCTCATTGGTCCGTGTTGTGTTCTAAAAGGTGACCCAAAATTAAAGCAATATTAGAATTTGCCGCCATTCGTGCTGCAATCAAACCTTTTAAAACAGCATTTCATAGCTGATGACTTATATTTGGTAAAAATGGAGCTTTATACGATAGAACAACATGTTAGAGTAACACTCCAGTCAAATAAAAAATACTTTTTTTAATATTTTAATATTTATATTTTTATTGTATCGAAGTAGACAAGATAGTTTCATATATGGAATAACATAAAGGACAATAGGCCTCCACTGCTTTGCTGAAACATATGCACTCTTATGTCAAAATGTTTCATCACCATTTTCCGTAAGCGTGGTCGAATTTCGTTGATCGGTTTTGGATTTCCTTCTTCAATGCCCGTGTTCTTGTGGGCTTGTTGACTTGAAATAATCTCATTAAAACAAACCCAATGCTGTTAAATCACACGATCTGGGGGGGGGGGGGGATACTCAAATTTTTGAAATGTGTCCGCTATACTCTCACTATTTTTGAAATATTATTAAACAATGGGAACAATTTATTATGTAGAGTAACACTCCAATTCTACTAACCCTAAACTATGAGCTGAGAATAATAATGTGTTTTAATAGGGTTGCCAATGCTTTATTCCATGAATGGTGAAAAATTCAAATATTGTGTTTGTTTTGAAACATCATGTATATCTGTCTCTCTTCAAACATGGGCAATAGATGCAAAATTAAGCTGGAACGATACAATTGAAAGGTATAGCGTGAACACAAATAAACCCTACGTTGGCAGCAAAGACTTAGTGTCATGAAAATGGTTATTTAAAACATCAAGTCACATCATTCCTCTAAATGCATCTATGTTGACACACAAAAAGAAATATTGTGACAAAAGTATCATTTTTCAACAAGATTTTACATTTTACCATTTTTCACACCGAATCTCTATATTTCATACAGATTCTGCCTTGGGGTTACTTCCTTTATAAATTTTTAACCATTGTATAAATCTACAATTATTCAAAGTAAAGGCTTCATCGACAATGTTATTGTCTTTTTCGCATTTACTTTATTCATGAGAAAGTATTAGCATTAATCTAAATTTTGCATTATGACAACAGAAATAAATTATTTAGAAATATTTTGATGGAAGTTATTAAGTATAAATATTAAATATGCATAGCATTAAAAATTAATGTAATATAAACGCAAAGGATGTTTCCCATCAACTTTATTATTATAACAGAATGATGTAATCTTAGCCTAAGGTAGAATGAAAATTCATGTTATTCTAAAGATATTTTTGAAAAATGAATACTTAAGAGATGTGCAAAGAAACTATTACAACATATAATTTTATCTTTTCAGATAAAAACCCTTTTTGCCGAACAGAATAGAATGTCATTTCAAATTTTTAAATATTTCAAATCAGAGATGAAGTTAATTTTTCTTCTACTATAATATTTTATTTGTTTCATATAATTTATGACTATTTATTTAAAACAAATTCTTTTAAAGTGAACCATTTTATGAATTATCTTTTTAATTACTATTTATTCAGGAAATTATTCTTTCATCTACTAATATTTTAGACATTCACGGAATGCAGATTTCTTGCTTGTCTCATCAGTATGTAAGAAACAAACCAAAAGAAAATAAATGACCCACAGAAACGGTTTGCTCATCTTCAACAATTATGACATTAAAATTCCTAACATTAGCAAACGGATGTTTAATCCGAATAAATCTAAAAAATGCATCATAAGATAATTTATTTCTACAGTGTATTACACTGATGGAAAAAAAATCCCACCACTGGAAAGGAGCTGTGCTAGATCAACGAAATTTGGTAAGCGCGTTTATACATCTGAAAGATGACGTCGATTCAAATTTCGAGTTACCCACGTAAGTGTGGCTCTAGTAGCGACACTATGAACATGCAAATGAGATTTGCTTTAAATAAGCGCTGTAAGGTTCGTGATCGTTATTTACAGTTGAGACTTGACGTAGTGTGTTAATGTTAGTCAAGGATGCCTCTCAGAAGACGAAGAAGCCATTATCAACAGCTCACTGAGTTTGAACGAGGTCGTGTTGTAGGGCTACGAGAAGGTGGTTTTCTTCCCACGATATTGCTGAAAGACTTGGCAGGAATGTATCCACTGTGCATGAGTATTGGCGGCAGTGGTCAAGGGAAGGTACTGCCTCAAGAAGACCAGGTTCCGGGCGGCCACGTGGTACTACTGAGTAGGGAAGACCGTCGTATTCGGCTTATGGCTGTGGCTAATTGTACTGCGTCCGCAGCTGAAATTCGAGCTGCAGTTGGCACCACAGTGACACAACGAAAAGTTACCAGTCGGTTACTTCAAGGACAGCTCCGAGCCAGACGCCCTGTACAGTGCATTCCACTGACTCCAAACCACTGCCGTTTGCGACGTGAGTGGTATTAAGCTAGAGCTCATTGGAGGACGGAGTGGAGATCTGTTGTTTTTTCTTATGAAAGCCGGTTCTGCCTTGATCGCAGTGATAGCCGTTTGTTAGTTAGAAGGAGGCCAGGTGAACACCTGCTAGTGACCTGTCTGCGGCCTAGACAAACAGGGCCTACTCCTGGAGTTATGGTTTGGGGAGCAATTTCGTACGACAGCAAGAGCACTCTCGTGGCTATCCCACGCACCCTGATTGCAAATTTGTACGTCAGTCTAGTGATACAACCTGCTGTCCTGCCATTCATGGACAGCATTCAAGGAGGTGTTTTCCAACTGGATAACGCTCACCCTCATACCGCTGTTGTAACCCAACATACTCCGCAGAGTGTCGACATGTTGCCTTGGCCTGCTAGATCACCATATCTTTCTCCAATCGAGCACGTATGGGACATCATTGGACGACAACTCCAGCGTCATCCACAATCAGCATTAACCATCCCTGCATTGACCGGCCAAGTGCAACAGGCATGGAACTCTAACCCACAAACTGATATCCGACACCTGTACGACACAATGCATGCACACTTGCATTGAAAATTCAATTTTTAATTAGAATTTGAATTAATTAAAATTTAAGCGAAATTTTGACGTTTTTCCGCTGTAACTTCTGAAAATATTATTACACAAACAGGATTCTTATATCAATTTAAACATAAAAATATTAGCTTTCTAACGGTATTAGTATTTTAAATTTATATCGTACGCTTCTATTTTAAACGAATTTTTAAAGAAATATTTTAACCATGCTTTTTTAGCACTTGACTGGATAAAATAAAACAATCGCGGAAGTTCAAAAAAAATCTATCAACGCAAAATAAATCTACAGGAATGCAACTTTCAGCCCTTGACCGGATAAAAGAAAAGAAATATAAAATGTGATATTTTCTTCAAAAAATAAATGCACAGCAAAGGTTTCTACAGTCGTTTGCAATATCTAAATAATTAACTCAATAAATCTTCTTTATTTACGATAAACTTGATTGAATATAGACAGGATATGCATTGAAATCCCCACTTAATGGGACATTTATGTAATCGATTGCAGTATCTCTATCATTAATTCAATACTTTTTTCCCCTTTCTCGCTTTCTTTAAAAAAACATTTTTAATATTTTGGAAGCATAACTGATAGTTAAAACTGACTGATTTATAAAATTATAGAATATTATTGAGAAAAGGTGTACTTTTAGAACTTTCCGTCCATCATCTTAAAGAAAATATTAATTTCAGGCCAATCGATGTCCGGAATTACTTCAAGGCTAATGAATATGTGATTTAATTGAAAATTTTAGAACACTTTACTCATGGCTAACCAGCTGGTCGCCAAAGGCGGCTAGTGGTTTATATTTCCGGAATGATTGATGCATAACAGTCTTGAGGATGTTATCTGACTTATAAAACTTTCCCTAGAATACTCCCCCTCCATCAGTCCGAGGTAAGACGAACGATATTTTTACTGTTGCTTTTGTAGTGTTATATTGGCTGTTGATTCTAATGCGCCTTACTCATTTTTATTGGCTGATGATTCATTTATTTATTGGCTGATTATTTATGAGCTCGATTTTTTTTTATTTATTATCCGATTATTTATAGGCGTTTTATTAATTTTATTGGCTGATTATTTATCGGCTTTTTATTTATTTAATGGCTGATTATTTATCGGCTTTTTATTTATTTAATGGCTGATTATATATCGGCTTTTTATTTACTTTAATGGCTGATTATTTATAGGCTTTTTATTTATTTTAATGGCTAATTATTTATAGGCTTTTTAT
>JAPMOQ010044403.1:4936408-4949893 GCA_026543055.1 Argiope trifasciata
TAGGCTTTTTATTTATTTTAATGGCTAATTATTTATAGGCTTTTTATAATATTGGCTGATTATTTATCGTCTAATTTTATTTTTTCTTAAGGTAGAGGGCGCCACAACAGTTGCACGAAGTTTGCATATTTATTTATTTATATAGTTCTAAGTCACCAATGTTACGATTAGAGATAGCAAGGTTAGGGTTAGTACACCGATAACATGACCACAAGACTAAAAGTGATCATTAAATCAAGGTTGTTATCTGGCTTATATAGCTTCCAATACAGTTACTAATGTTTAATTCAATTTACTTATATTAATTTCTTTAAAATTACTTCAAGATCATATTCTGAATTCATTAAGATTAATAATATCTACACAGTTTTTCGATGAACGCCATTTTGAATTCTTTTAATTAAAACAACTGATAAATCAATTAAGTCTCTACAAATTAATTTTCTACAAATAATGATATGCATATTAGGAAATGCTATGTACAAAAAAAGTCTATTTTATACAAGGAAATTATAGGCTGATAGATTCGTTACACTGAAGGAAATTAATATCCTACAGTAATGGTGTTGACACATCAGATATATGCGAGTTTTGATCACGCAACACCTGTTCTATAAGGCTTGCAGCTAGCAAATCATTTTTATAAGAGACATTTTCTAATTGTAACTGTTTTGGAATTGTTCCTTTGCCTTTTTTCAATTTCATAATTCAATAACATCTGCATTTTAGATATGGATTAGATCGGGTAAAATGCCATAGTAAAGATTAATATCTGGGTTAAATATTTATCTTTAATATCGTCAGAGCGTGTAAGATAAATGGCACTCTAACAAGTCTTCTATCACTTTATCACATTTGTATGACTTCCTGGTGGGGATGGTGGTTGAGTGTCATCAACTAGGTGGGTACACGAAAGTCGGGGAATCTGGCTTCTCCCACCAATGTCAGGACATACTTATTACGGGGAGGGTTGTACCGTAGCCGGTGATCGTTCTTATGACTCAACCATAGTCCCTGTCAGTGATGCTATTGCGGTGATTTGGTCATTCCGTATTTATTTCCGATCGCCTTTGGGTGGGATGGACAGTCAGTTATATGGTTTATCCTATTTTTTTTTATAAACTCTGTTACCATAAAAAGCTCAGTAACATTGTTTACTCGATATTTTTAAACATTCAGAATAAAAAAGGAACATCGTGAAAATATGCAAAATTTTGTGCTAATGGGAAATCACATCAGTGCATTCCAACGATGTGCCCTTGAGGGTTCATGGGAGATTTACTCTCTTTGTCTTTCCCAGTCGACACTGAATCAATAAATTGAATGGTATTAAAATCAAAATAAAGTTATAAATCAAATCATATATAATAATATATATCTCCAATATTTCAATACTCATTATTTCAATTAAAAATTATATAATATTTTAATTGAATTATTAAGTTTTACTCATTTTGATTGGTAGATAATAATTCACTTGGTCCATGAGATTTGGGATTTTTTTCGTTAGTATTATTTGAAATATTCAATGAAAATCAGTTTATTATGTCATGGTAAATATTCATGAAGCATTTGTTTGTGAAAATAAA
Organism: Argiope trifasciata; assembly: GCA_026543055.1. Classification (NCBI taxonomy): domain Eukaryota; kingdom Metazoa; phylum Arthropoda; class Arachnida; order Araneae; family Araneidae; genus Argiope; species Argiope trifasciata. The sequence continues at coordinate 4,937,998 of JAPMOQ010044403.1, forward strand.
ATAAAGCTTTAATTAAAAGAATATTAAATTAAAATAATACCATTTGTTAATACTTTTTTTGCCATGTTATTTGTGACAACACGGGAGAATAGCTTTTCGGTTTTCCTTTAAGGAATAACTGAAATTTTTCAGCAGTATAAAATTTTTCAGTAAATAATAGCAATTGACTGAATACTTAAGCGAACATAAGATAAATCTGCATTGTTTTTAAATAATAAGAAAGCGCGCAGTCATATTAGATAGAGAAATACTGCTAAGAAAGCCGTTGAATCGCTAAAAAAAGCTGACTCTCCATCCCTCCCGAAGGCACTCGGAAATAAATTATGTGTGACCGGACCGCCGCAACAGCAAAATTGGCAGAAACTGTGGTTGGGTCCTAAGAACCATCACCGGCTAATGTACAACATTCCCTGTAGGGAGTACATCCCGCCATCGATGGGAGGAGTCAGATCCCCTACTTTTATTGTACCCACCTTTTAGGTGAGATTAAACCACCATGCTGGAAACATCTAGTTCTCAGTTACGGGGTGCCCCTCCACAGGGTTTAATGATGTTAAGAAAGACCTAACCAGAATCTGCCATTCTGACATGAAATGCAGATCGTTTGGCTACAACGTTGGATGTGAAAAAATGAATTAAAATTTTCACAACATAAAAAAAATTTAATTAATATTTAAATATAAGCCAAGAATGCTCTCATTGCGGGTTCTTGAATTTAAAATCGAAAGTAAGCTGATAGGCAAATGTATGTTGTCAACATGGAAAGATTAAGTTTCTGAATTTGAAAACTAGCCAACTGGAACTGACTAACTATGGGTATAGAGTAAAACAAAATAGAGTTTGAAAGTGAAAGAGTGCAGAGTACGTAGCCTCCAAGTAGACAGTAAAAATCTTGATAAATAAAATGTTATAACTGAGCTTTGCCTAATATAATTTAGTTATATTAATATCCCGTTTTGAAGCACCACTGGGTCTATTTTGGGATGGACTTCGTCATTTTGAACAACAGTCAAGTGACTAGGACGGCACCTGAACTGGAACATTCTCCTTCACAACAAAACATCTAGCAGACGTCTGGATAGGTTTAACGTGGAACAGATCCCCTTAAACGAGGGTTCTTCTGTGGATTAAGGTCTCGAACATGAAACCTTACAGCTCACGAGCCGAGGCTTTACCACCAGGTTACCACGGTGCTATAAATTAAGCCTGTGCGTCTTACCCTTTCCTAATAGACTTAATCTTTACTAGATAAGCAAACTTATTCAGTACACCCCCTCACCCACATCATTAGAATAGCTAATCACTAAAAGTCCTGACACAGGCCACCTCACCCTCTCACCCAACCAGCCAATACTACTTGCTGCCCCCTCACCTACACCGTTACAATACCCAATCACAAAGAGTCGACACACACCATCTCACCTTGTTACTCAACCACCCAATACTATTTGCTCCCTCCACACTCGCACTGTTACAAAAGCCAATCCTGAGTGGGGACACATACCACCTTACCCTCTCACATAACCAGCCAATACTTATACCCAAAGTTCTAACCTCCGACTCTGTATACTTCAGATAACGGCCACGATAAAACATCGAACGCAATGCCCTATTAAGCATACCATTATCGAGGATAAGTCCCTGTAGGGGCTAGGAGTCCCGTTAACCACACTTATGGACTGCCCTTTCCTAATAGACTTCTGTTGCTTCTGTTCAGTTGATTGTCAGTATCTCTTCTAAAGCCCATAAACTGCCATCGTTAAAAAAAAGTATTTTCAACGAAATAACTTAACCAGTTTACACCAGCAGTCTATATGTAGTAGGGACATAAGCAAAAACCGATTTCAAAAGAATAAATATTTTAAACTCGCTCTGATGTGTAATGGGATCATAAACGTGTCCACAATCACCAGGATCATTCAAAACTTGAGTCCAAAAACTAATAACAAAATGCCCACCCCCGAAACTTCTATTTATTTTTCTCTCCGAAGGCCGTAAATTACAGTCATAAATAGTCTCCCATCCGCCTGCAGGAAGCTAAGCCTAATAGCTCAAACATTCCTTCCGAGGATACTTGTTATCGTAAGAGGTATTCGACACCTGCTCAGAGAGCTAGAATTTCAGATTTACGGCCGGTTTTCAATTTACGACTAACGCTGCTTTCTTCCCGCATGCTTTTGGTTGCATTTGTTTTAAATGATCGTGTCCCGGACAAAATTTCGATATTGGCAAATGCCACATAGGGGGGTTGGAAAGATAATGGATTTTAGAGAGTAATGGAGGGATGATTGATGGATGGTGCGTAATCTAAGCATCTCTTTGGCTTATGAAAGATTCTTGTTTAGACTACTTAGGAAGTTTTTAGAAATAGAGTCCATATAAAAAACATTATGAGATGTAGACAAAGAAATAACTAAATATTAAATAAAATGAATTGAACTGAATATCCCATGTGATACAAAGTACTAAATAAGGTTGCATATATTAACCATTAACTGGGGGGGGGTGAAAATTTAGCACGTAAGGGGATGAAACAGTCTATGAGACCGCATTTTCTTTATACTCGAATCAAATTTTCTAATGAAAGTATTAGATTAAAATTCAGTCGATACATTCTGCTGACATTTTTCTCACTATATAAATGCTTTAGAAATATTTCGAAGTATTTTATTACTGAAAAAAGTAAATGTGTTGGAACATACATTTTCTTCTCAAATTACATGTAACAATAAATAATATTCTTGAAAAAAAAAACATATTCCTTTATATTTTTTAAATCATATAAATATTCCCTGTATATAAAGGTATATAGAAAATGATATAATTAAAAATTCAACAATTATATAAAAATAAAATTGATAATGGGTAAAATTGGGCGCCTTTTTAGCGGCTTGTGTGACTTTCATAGCATGGTTTTCTAGGGCAATTTAAACATAATATTAAGAACTATTATAAAAATCAGCCTATAAATTATATAATATATATATATGCATATATTATCATTAGAAAATATAATTATCTATGAACATACATATCAGAATCAATTGAATGCAAATTTCATCGGAGAACTCTTCTATACAATTATCCTTATCACTAAAATACCTTTCTACTTCATTTAAAAATGTGTGGAGCATTACTTTCTAATACAATCAGTAAATTGGACGATGTTTCTGTGCCCAAGTTTTCGCGCCATCTCCTAAGCCTTGTTCATCTCTGGGACTCTAACGAGGAGGAGCAGTCTCAGTGACGTCGCTACAAGTAGTAACTGAATTATTTAAAAAACCCTCTGTTGAAATCGTTTGAAAAGGTGCAGTTGTATGGAAGGTCACAGAACAGGAAGCTACAAGGCCATTCAATTGAGCTGAAAATTGAATAAGAGTGTGCGAAAGTCCACTGCAAGTGGTCTCACAGACCGCATGTTCCCTGTTAAGGGTTAATGATATATTTTGATGAAGAAATTTAATGCTATGCTACAAAGTAGAATATTATAATGAATGATATATAAAAAGGACTTAAAAGTATGATAAATTGATTTCTTTTGTTTATAATTATGCAAATTAACAGTAAAACAAACACTATGAATACTGACGTCAATATTACATTTAAAAGTTTGTAATATAAAATGTCAAAAAATGAGGCAAAAAAATTTTAGTGTACGATTTTATTGCTTGTTAATATATTATATGCTTAAATGTAAGAGGGCCGCGGTGGCCAGGTGGTTAGGTCTAGGCTTTAGAACCGGAGGGTTTCAGGTTCCAGACTCGATTCCACCGAAGAACCGTCGTGTGACGGGGTCCCTTGCATGTTAAATCTGTCAGGCCAAACGCCCTCCCGCTGGTGTGGCGTAGTGTGGAGAGGGAGGTGATAGTTCAGGTGTCGTCCTCGTCATCTGACGGTGGTTCAAAATGACAAGGTCCGTCCCAAAATAACATTCGTGTTGCCTTAAAACGGGACGTTAATATAACTAAACTAAACTAAGCTTAAATGTAGGACTTGACTTCCTTTGTCTTTTGTTATGAGGAACACCAATAAAATGCTTTTTTTTATATTATGACCATTTAAACACTCGTTTTGAATTTTAATAACGTAGGATTTTAAATGAAGATTTATAAAATATTTAAATATGTGAATGTACTTTTATTGTCTAGACTTAGCTTGTGTTAGTTATATTAACGTCCCGTTTTAAAGCAACAGTAGGGCTATTTGGGGACTGACCATGACATTTTGAAAAACGGTCAGATGACGAGGACGGCACCTGAGCTGTTACCCTCCCTCACCTCGCCATAATAGCATTAGGACGCTTCGCCTGAGGGATTAAACGTGCAACAGACCCCCTTATACTACGGTCTTCGGCAGAATCTTGTCGCGAACCTGAAAACCTACGGCTCACGAACTGAGACCATACCACCATGAGCCTTCTAATATCTAAGAAAAAGGCTAGTATTCTATGAGTTGGAATTGTATGTAACGATGACAAGATAATTTTTCAAAAATTTAGTTATATATATAAAATTGTCGTTAAAAGGATTAATCATTTTTAATAACGTTAAAAATTCTCATCACATTTTTAATGCTTAAAGTTTTTTTTAAAGATTATTTTGCATTTCAAATAAATACTATTCAAAGACGGAAATTAAATGGTAGGCATCAAAATAGAAAGCTTTAAATATTGAAATTCATTAATAGAATAAACTTTAAATCAAAAAAGTGAAAGAAAAATTATATATTTCCTTTTCTTGTATTTTTAATATACTCTTTATTTTAAAGGAACTTTCAGAGAAAAGGGGAAAAAAAAAACAATATTTCAATTGAAATAGAATGCTTTTTATGGATTGAAATCGTTTTTTAGAATTTAAATTACTTAGATAAATAGAAAAAAAAAAGTTATTTTCGCATTATTTTCTTATATGTTGTAGACAACATAAATTCATAAAATTTTGATAAGGAAATCCAGCAAGTGTACGAATTGAAAGCGTCAATAATAAATTTTTAATCATTCGGAAAAAAAACCCTGTTAAATTCATTGCTCATCATTTTTATTTCAATAATGTGAATTATATATGGGTGTTCATATTTTGACAGTTTTTAAAAAATTTAAAAAGAATGTATTCAAAATAAAGACTTTTGAAATAACTAAAGATAAATCTATATGAAATATTTTTACTTACTTCAGCAAATCTGTTTCATAAATAATAATTACTTTATAAACAATCTTTTATTTATTTTTTAAAAAAAGGAATCTTAATTAAAAATAAATTTATTCTCATAAAATGGAATAGTTTAAATTTAAATATTTTTACATACGATTTATATAAAAGGAAATGCAGTGGGATATCTGAAATTTCGCAAATATTATTTACTTTTTTAAATGACGGTTCTTTACTTTTTACTTTGGTTTGAATAAAGGAATAAAGTTTAATTAGCATCAAGAAGAATGTCAGTCCCACAATTTGTAAGGATGTATTGCAGAAATGCATAAAATAACAAGGAAGTACATGACCTTGAAAAATAGTTTTTATCTTGGACATATTTTGAGTGGAGAAATTAAAAAGTGGTGTATGCCATGTGGTCTGGATTGAAGCTTGCAACAAATTATCGCACGGATATGGAATCCCACAACGGATTAATACTTTGATAACTTGTGGGACTACATATCATCTTCGGATTTTAGCTGTCATCCTTTATCCGTGAATAATATAAATCCAACATAATTCCACGTACATAGTGGCAGAAAATAACAAGGAAGTAGAGAGCCTTGAAAAACAGATTTTATGACTAGCATCTCTAGAATGGAGCAATTAAAAGTAGACGTGTGTCATGTGGTCTGGATTGAAGCTTGTAATAAATCAACGCACGGGTATTGAATCACCCTAGGGACGAATACTTTGTTAACTTGTAAGACTACATAACTTCTTCGGATTCGAATAGCCGATCTTCATCAGTGAATAATGTAAATGCCACATAAATTCGCGTATGCAATGGAGACATTCAGATGAAAACAAGGAAGTAGAGAACCTTGAAAAATAGATTTTATCGCGGGTATTTCTTGAATGAAGCAATTAAAAAAGAAGGGTTCTGCAAGGAAGTTTGCAAAATATCACCGCACGGATATTGAATCGCCCTGAGGATGAATACTTTGTTAACTTGTGAGACTACATATCATCTTTAGACTTCAGTTGTCATCCTTCATCTGCGAACGATGTAAATGGCTCATAAATTCACTTATATCATTAAATGTATATATAAAATATGTTAAAATATTTCAGCTGAAATTAGTTCTCGAAATTCTTAGTTCAGTTTTTATCCAAAACAGTGGAAGAAAAGAATTGACTGCTATCAAACATACACAACAAAGCTAGACAAACATTTTATTAGCTGAAGTCCTTTGAGAAGTTATTGGTATTAAAATATTACATTTCATTGTTCTTCACCTACAAATCTTAAAATGAAGCAAAATGTAGTGCTTGATAAAAAAAAGGATTTCTTGTTTAAATTCTTAAGAATAGCTTAAATTTTGGTTTTCTAAAAACTGTCGAATATGTTTCAATTCAATTATTTTTTAATTATTGGAATTTTTTTTAATTTAACTAATTATTGAACATTTTAATTTTGAAACAACGGAATTAATTAATTTTACTTACATTTTAATTAAATGTTTAATTAAAATATTACTAATTTAGATATTTAAACTTTTATAATCAGGATTAGATTTCATTTTCCTTATTTGAAATTTAATCAAGAGCACGAATTGTCGCAATTTAACAAGTATGTCTAGACATATTTCGAATAAATAGCACTTTTCAATTAACATTAAGGATAATCTGAATTGTCGCAACTGCTAAAATATACTATTCACTGCTTAGAAATGGAAACTCTTTATGTGTATCCAAACTAATTTTATATTCTGAATTTGAAATTTCTATCAAGTTAGAGTTTTTAACTACTTTACAGAAAGATTTATAGATAAAAATGAAAGTTTGTATATATGTCTCTTATACGCACCCTTACCGCTTACGATTGAGATTAAACTACGACAGCAAATTTCTTGCACTTACGCGATGATTATAGGCATAATACTATAATATAAAGTATAAAAAATATTTTTAGATCTCTTTACTGCATCTATCAACCAAGGATTAACCACCAAATAACTCGCCAAGGAGACGCAACAGATTCACTAAAGATGCTCAATTCAAGTTAGACATTCATATTCCAACGCTATTGTATGTAACTGCAATGCAAGGCTTTCTCTGAGGTAATAGTTTTATTAGAGAGTGTGCGAGAAAGTTTTAGGGGAACCGATCCTATAGTTTTGAAATTTTAACTAATTTAACAAAATTTTAGTGTTTTTTGCAGTAATTTCCAAAAATATTATAGTACAAATAATTTTGCATCATCTCAGTTTTCAAAATATTACCTTTTCAACTATATTGACGATTTCATGGTATAAATATTTTTGCCATGTTTGAAAGAAAGGTATGAGAAGAAATGTTGAAAAAAATATTTTAATCATGTTTTTTAACATTAAACGAATTCTAAATGAGATACAATCAATAACTTCTTTCATTACCATTCTGAAAAAACCCCGTTTTACAATTCTAAAAGAATACACAAATTGAATATATAAAAATGAATATTTATTTGTGGCATAGAATGATAAAAATAGAATAAATTTTATCGATGCTTCTCCTTTTTATATCCTTCAATTTCAATGAATGTATTCATTGCCGACAAGAAAATAAATATCTTTCTTCCTATCATTCTTAATTAAGCAAGATAACTATTTCAAATTCCGAATGATATTTCCAAGATTATTTGTTCTGCTGCAGCAACGCTCCGGGTACCAGCTTTTTACGAATAAAAACATGTAACATCCTAAATAAAGAAATTTGTAAGAACTTTTACAGATATTTTTTCCTGGAACAACAGAAAGTTATTTTATTACATATGCAAAGGAGTTCTTCTATTGTTGTTATTTGCGTTACATAGTATGACGAATCTTACGAATACTTTTGTTGGTGAATTGTGCATACTTTATTCTGGCAAACTGTCCCACAATTCACGGGATAAAAGCAATACAGTAAAGCAAGACTAAAGAAAACAAATACGAAATACCACCACTGCAAAGCGAAAATAGATTGAACGACTGGGCACAGTCTAATGCATGGCCGACAATCAATCTCTACCATTTCCAATAAAGTGAGTAAATACTCCTTCCGGTCAAATGCCAAGTAGACAAGGGGTGGTCAGCATTCATCAATCCCGCACGCTCTTACGAGAAAAGATTTAGTGAACCCAAAGAAACTCCAAAGCATTTAACGTCAGAATGTAGAAAAACAATCATGGGAATCATAAATCTAAATGTTTCAGGATTTTGATCTGTAGAGGAAATTGGAAATGAAAATGATTCGATGCATTTTGGTTTATTACTAAATTGCAACTAATCATATGCATGTTTGCTTTATATAGAAAATAATTCACTATTTTTTTAATGAAAAATATTGCTTAAATCCATGAACAATTCGAATACTTCTATCATATAGACGTTTACTAGAAAATTTTTATTAATTTTTCTAATGTTGTGTCCTATTTTCTAATGTTACTGCACAATTTTTAATCTTGACGTTTTAGTATAGCTGTATCAAATTTGCTAATCTTGTAGTTTTTCGATTTTTGCATCACATTTATTTGCCTTGCTTTTATAAGGCTGTATCGCATTTACTAATCTTGTCGTTTTTCCAATATTGTAACTAATACTAATATTGCTACTAATATTGTCATTTTTTAATGTTTCATTATATTTACTAATCATTCCATTTTTCTAATGTGGCATTAAATTTACAAACGCCATTTTCCTAATGTTGAATCACATTTATTAATCCTGCCGTCTTTCTAATTTTACATTCCATTTACTAATCTTGTCGTTTTTCTAATGTTGCGTCTCATTTACTAATCTTGTCGATCTAATGTTGCGTTGCAGTTACTAATCTTGCCATTTTTTAATGTTTCATTATATCTACCGATACTGCCCTTTTTCTAATGTGGCATTGAATTTACTAAGCTTGTCATTTTTCTAAAGTTGCACCACATTTACTAATCCTTTTGTCTTTCTAATGTTACATCACATTTACTAATCGTGCAGTTTTTCTAAAGTTGCATCAAATTTATCAAACTAATCATTTTTCTAATGTGGCATCTAATTTATTAACATTATCTTCTTTCTAATGTTTCATCACATTTACTAACCTTGTTTTTCTAATGTTACATCACATTTACTAATCTTGCCATATTTTTTTAAAATTTTTCATTGATATTTTATTCTGAATAAAAATGCGCATAATTTAACGCTTCTTTACACAATATTTCAGTAACTGTCAGTAGGAGGCAGGGGGTAGGGGTGAAACATCATTTCCTTGTTGTAAATTGATACTGATGTATGGCATTTGGTCTATTTTTAATCCCTTTTTGTAATTTTGTAAATCTGAAATTTTAATTACATCTTGCTACGTGCTGGATATAGTCAGTAAATGGTTTATTTTGCTTAGATGATTGAATATTCCTTTTAACTTTGCTTTAGAACTATGGCTACCGTTCCATTCACATTTATCTTTTTCGCATTGAATTATATCAAAAATTGGATTCAACATTTATTTACGAAAATGCAAAAAGAAGCTATTTGATCTAGAAATGTTATTATTTTTTTATTTGCAAAGGTCTTATTAGCGTAATTTTTGGATTTACTTTTAAAAAAGTTCCAAAACTTTTCCGTTCTCTTCTGATATTTCTTGGGACTACTTCACTAACGGTTCTCAGACCAAGACACTTGGGGTATTTGAGCATTAAAGACACTGCCTCAGTAATGTTATTAGTATGTGAGGACATTCTATTGGTGAATATTAGACAACAGATTGTAATTATTTCGACGGAAACATTTCCGGACATGAGAAAGTAAAACTTGCTGAAAATTTGGAAAAGAGAAGTGTTTGAAAATTGACTGTAAGACGTCTTCGATTGAAGTAGCGGGAAAGGCGACTTATTTCTACGTATTTGTTAACATATTCAGTTCTCGGTTGACGAATTATCTTCGAATGTTCTTCTCAGGGTAATAGCACCCAGTCCCCCCTCCTTTTCTTAGTAAATCTAACAGTGGAATTAGATTAATAACAATCGTAAATTTCCCGGGGAAACAATTTAATTTCTGGTATTATTACCAGACCATTGCGAAACCGTTTTAATGCACTTGGTAACGACAGCGAATGAGCCTTAACAGTCTGCATTGGCAAATCTAATCATTTCTACTAAGCATGATGATTATTATGATAATGGATTTGCGGTCAGTTCATACGATTTTCAAAGTACTGAATGCGATGGTTCACTGAATTGGAGGTGCTAGGAATCAGGAGAACCTGTGTGGCGGATTGGATCTTGGAGTTGCCGTGGACATTGAATTCCGCCAAAGATCGAACTCGCGACCTTACGATTTGCAGTCGCGTAACTTATCCTCTAGACAAAAGTGGTCACCCATCTTTAGTGGCTGTTACTGGCTTTTTTAAATAACACAATGTACCACAACTGCTTGAAAATGAAAGCCGCTTTGATGCTGACATTTTAGATTATTCCCTAAAAATTCAGAAGTTGCAATTATGTGGATAAATCCTGAGTATTATTTATTAAATAAATAATATTATTTTTTTGAAAAAGTTCATATTTACCAATTGTGTTACTATGCATATTACTCAGTTTACCTACTGCATATTATGCAGTGATGATGCATATTACTAATAAGTGAGAAATTTAGATATGATTATTAATAAAGAATTATGAATGTTTTAAGAGTGAATGTGGTAGTTGACGCACTTTTAATAAACCAGGGATGCAAGCAATATTCTTGTTATAGATTCTTGATTACAATTATCTACAACTTAAAGTAACTTTTCCCATTCAATCATTTTTTGAGTACATTCTTTTTCATAGTTGACTGAAATATAACATACATGTTAACAAAGATGATGGGCAATTTTTAAATATTTTTAGGAATATTATGACGTATTTTTTTGGGTAATTACGAGTTTCGAATTACCAAAATTTTATTTCTGTGATTAATTAGGTTAATTAAATTTTATTGTCAGCATAGCACTTTCGTATCCGTTAAAACCTATAATTGCAATAAGTTTTAATAATTGAATCTAATGCGTTAATAATTATTACTTCGCCTTTACATGTTCAAGAATTCGAATAAATAGTGGCGTAAATAAGGGGAAACATTGAATTACTGGAATTATATTAATATATTAGTTAACTAGTTAAATATCATGGTCTCATTACCGGTTAACACTGAATTACTGGAACTGCTAACATTGAAGTATTAACCGTCATCATTAAACATCATCATTAACCCGTTAAACATCATGGAATCTGAGCTTCGAGATCATTGTCTCCAGCCTTAGATATGCCTTAGACATGGTCTCCAGCCTCATTTTAAATATATGCTTACCATATTTCAACGATATTCAGTAAAATACTTCGATAAAAGAATTTAGATACATTTGTTAATGTTTAACAGAATATGTTTGTTTATTGCAAACCTCGTAAGCCAGATAACAACCTTGACTTAACAGTGTGCACTTTGGCCTTGGGGTTTTGTGACTCGGCTATGAACCCCAAAGTTGCGAGTTTGAATCCTAAAAACCAAAATACTATAAATTACCTACGATTTTGTTGTCTGTATGAAAAATTTAACGAATATCATCTGTGATTGACACGGCCTGAGCAGAAAGTTCAGAGTTTAACCACTTACTGTATTGCTATGCCATTACTCTTTACACCTGCTATGCCCGAAGGTTAAGAGCCTTAAGTTCAAGAACTCCGTCACACTCCCTTCAAATCATCAGTGCCA
>JAPMOQ010044403.1:4950293-4979061 GCA_026543055.1 Argiope trifasciata
TTGTTTGGTAGATAAGAGAGAGAGGACGCCGGTTCGATATGGGCATCATTCAAAGCACAGTCACAATCTGAATATAATTTGAACTAACCAGCAAAGATTGCATAATAAACAATGATGGCAGCAATTTATCTTTCATATCATGGCTCAAAATTACGTGGTTGTTACCAATTGTTCAATATGTTTAGGGTTCAAAAATACAGCTACAAAAACGAATATGAATTGAACGAACCAGCTGAGACTGCATAATAACCATTGATGTCGTCAATTTATCTTTTCAGATCTTGTTTCAAAAATACAGCTACAAAGTAAATGTAAATTGAACTAGCAGGATATATGAAATGATAATCATTACTGGGCCAAAATTAAATGATTTATACTAAAATTCAAATCTGATACAATGGTTTCTATTAAAATTATATCTGGATCAAATTACATGGGTAAATGTAAAGTTTTAAAACCAAATGTAAAGTTTTAAAATGGAAATGAACTGAATCAACCAGCTGAGACTGAATAATAACCACTGATGTTGGCAATTTATTTTTTCAAGCTGCATAAAATTTCATTTCCGTATTGAAATGATGAATGTAGTTTCAAGACAGAAAATTTTAATCTTTAATTTGAAATATATGATATGCTCTACTTCTCATTTATCAACCAATTATTTTATTTAAATTCTATATTTCCTATTTTCAGAGTTGATGGACTTTTTATTCAAATTAACCACTGTTCTTCTAATAAACTTCAGTCTACAGTTTTATCTACAAATACATTTTAATGGCAGTTATACTCTTGTTTTAATATTCCTGTCGTGTTCTCCGAATATTTTTGAAGGATTGTGTTTTAAAATTATTCATGAAAAATTACTGATATATGAGATAAGATAGCAATTTTTCAACTATATTTAATTTCTACAGTTAAACAAGCCATGAAGAAGAAATTGATGTACAGAATTAATTAAAGGATAGGAATGCTGCAAACATATTTCATTTATCTACATGAGTAATTTATCTCCCTGAACTTTCTGATATCGCTTAGAATCACATTTTTCTTATCTTTAAGACACGTTGGCATGGAAATATGTATTTCAGCAGCATTTGCTTAGTAAAAGGGTTGAATATTCAATAAGCAACATAAATATTTGAGATAATTTCATTGAATATATTTTATGCAGATAAGAACTTCTTATTCCAATATGCAAAACACAAATTTTGTATTCGATGTCTCGTATAATAAAGTATTTGAATAATTTTGGCTATTCAGCAATAATAGATTAATAAATTATGATAACATAGTGAATAATCTAGAAAACGTATAAAAGATATCGCATTTGTTTTATTAAAATAACTGTCATTTTTGTCTTCGTAACAAAATATTTCATCATTTTAAGTTTTCTGTAATAAGTTGACATTAACTGTTTATTTATTAGTTTGCCTGATTATCCCGAGTTATCGTGGGTGAGTATATAGTGCAGTTAATTATCATCCGAAGGAAACTCGGGCAAAGCAGAATTTGTCAATACGATTGGTTTTATTAAGGTTTTACTCGACCTGGAGGAAATTAAAAGAAATATTTAGCTTTCATTGGCAGTTTGCCAAGTTTTGTTGGTTTCGCCGCTCTTTCAGCAAATCTGTTCACGCCTTTTCCCTATTGTATACTATAAGTCTGATTGTGGATTAGTAATGTAAAAAGAAGAATAGCTTCATTGAAAAAAAAGCAAAAAGATGGCGATGGCAAAAGATATCGAAAGCGATGAGTTTTCAAGTAGTGATTATAAAGTAATTGGTTACTATATATAAAGTAAAGCAATAAGACAAGAAACATAAATCTGAATGCTGATATACCCTGTATATTTACTTATATTATTTATTTACAGTGAGTTTGCAAACATTGAATTATATGGAGTCATAAACAACAAGGATAATCACTAAAGGAAATATCCACCAATGAATTATGGGATGAATATAAAAAGTACTTATCTAAAATGCTCCTTTTATCATATTATTCAAGGAAATGGAATGCAATTTTGGATTTCGTATTTTAAGGCATACGCTCTGAAATTATATGGAAAATCAAACCAATATTCCAGTTACAGAAACGAAATTTTAAAAATTTCAAAAAAAAAAAACAGCATGGTCTTTATTTTTATTAGAATCTAATATATGCTATAAACATGTAAATTGGAACTGGAAAAGTATTTTCGCTAGTAAAATAATCCAGTGCAGGAAAAGATCGAGGAAAAAAAATCAATGACAAATCAATCAATCAGCAAAAGAAAAGTGGTAGGTTTTATTACGTTTTACAAATGGCTTATAAGAAGGCAAGTTTCAATTATCGGCAATTTTTTTTACATTATCGAATGACTATTTTCTACAAAGGATGATATTAAATGGTTACCCTTTGTGATCTCTTATATTTTTATTGTTGTTACTTATGGCACTTTACAAGCCCGCTGCTAGAAAGCTGTCAGCGACTTAAGCCGAAATAAGCGTATCTTGTTTGTTCAGTAGCGCCAACTAGGACCAAGAGTACGACATAACTATTTCATGTTTCACACATTTTTTTATACAACCCCTTTTTACATGGGGGAACATTCATACAACTCATAGATAGAAAACAGAAGAACATCCATACCCAAACCGGGACTCGAACGCAGGACGCCCTGAAAGACTATGAAAGAATGCCGGCTCTCATATCATATTTTTAGAATGTTTTCTGATTTCTCACAAATTATATTCTATGAATTTTAGAAATATTCTATGCAAGAAATACAGAATTATCTTTGAGAAGGACTTATCCATGCTATCGAAGCGTAATACCCGTACATGCGACGAATTTTTCTTATACATCATTTGCACTGGGCTGCAAGAAATTCTCTTGATTCTTCATCTATACAACTATCTGAAAAATATTTAAAGAATTGTAATGTTTTGTATAACTATCTAATAATGAAATAATTAGGGCTTGCAGTGAAATAATCTGCAGAGTCATTGACAGAATATTTAGGCTGAAATGATTAGAGCTTGCAGTAAAATAATCTACAGAGTGATTGATAGAATATTTAGGCTGAAATTATTAGGGTTTACAATAAAAATATCTTCTGTAAATTGAATATAAGAAAATATTTAAGCTAAAATAGTTAGATCTTGCAATAAAATTTGATCTACAGTGTGACTGAGCAGAAAATTTCTGCAAATAAAAATTATGTACTATATCATCATCAAAAACATAGTTTACTTTTATAGAAGATTTGCGAACAAATAAGGAAATATATAAGTATTAATGTGTTTCAAATATGTAAATATATTGCATTTGCGATAAAGGCAGGAAATATATTTTCAAGTACCAAAAAAAAATACACATGAAAAAAATGATGAAAAAATAATAAAATAATGAAAATAAATAAAGAAATACATATTATGATTAATTTTCTTTTTATGTTCTACAGTGAAATCAAAGACAAAAAAATTCATTGTTTATATGAAACATTACATAATAAAGAAAAATCTGGTAAAGAAAGCGAAAAGCAAGATTTTATTTATTACCTTCTATCGAATAAATCTAGTAAAAAAAACATCACCTACATTATATTCTTTCTTACTTTCTACACTGGTATCTAAGACCAGAGAAATGTATTTCGAAAGTGGTAGCGCTGACCAGCATCAAATGTTCCTGATAAGAAAGCTTGAACAGATACAACTTTCGTTTTCAATTTGTCAAAGAGAAAGAAGCTTAGTGAGCATACATTTGAACAACTGCCCTTTTGACTATCGCATTGATCACTTTGAAAGAACTCAGCTAGCTTTTCTTCCCTAGGCTTAGAAAATACATTCGCTGAATTGCATCATAACAAAGTGGAGTAAGTCAAGAAGAATATCAGTATCTGATATATTTAGACTATTCAAATGATTTCGATGTAAATTCAATTTTTTGGATAAGGGATGTCTCAGAATTGTCGGCATCTCTGATTCATTTAGGCACATATTTTGTAATTATGTAATTATATATGTAATTAATCGTGTCTGTAGAGAAAATTTCAATCATGAAAAAATTATTATTCTCACTGATATACATATCAGAGCTGAGTAAATCAAATCATATATAAAAATGAGAACGATAATTGATAAAAGAACCTTTAGTATTACAGATCCTTTCATCAGCTAGAAACTAATTAAACTGATATTTGTTAGAATTTATTAAATTAATGAATGATGCATAATTATTTATATCTATTACAAAATTTTAATTAATTTTAATTGACATATTGCACGCAAAGTATTTTAAATATTATATTAGCTAATTACACGAAGATGATGTAACCATACTTGTATAAAACTCGGTTTTCAATCTTTTTCAATGATATTTAGAATATCTTGCATAATTTATTTTCTCATACTCTAAAAATGAATACCTTTCACTTTGGTATTCAACTATTGGTAGATTTATATCGTAAAGCCAAGAAATGTTTAGAATCTACTTCTACCTGATATATTATAAACACCAAAATGTCATGCTGTAATTGAATACGTGGAAATGGCAGCCAAATATTATATAAACATTCAAAGCAGATAGTTGCAAACAGCTTATAAAACGAAATTTATAGTCATTTTTATCTAATTTTTTAATTTGATATTTGGACAAATATTAAATAAAAAATGGCACATTTTGCTATCTGTTAACTGATTATTTGTCTTTTTTTGATAATAAAGTCAATTCACAAGTGATAATTGCCTTCTTCCAAACAAACTTGTTCATGTTATAGTTTAACTGCAAATTGTCCACCTTAACAACAGGATTTCTTACCTTTCTAATTATCTAGATGACTTGTTTCGAATATTTAATTTTACTGTGTATTATTTATTGCGCATAAATGTACTGCATTATTACAATACCATGATGCAATAATTAAAAAAATAAGAAATTTTAATTTATAATTTTAGTATTGTTACCTAATTTTTTTATCAGAAAGAAAAGTTCCCATGATATTATATCTTAAAAACGAAGTTATACGTAGTTTTTCCCAAATATGTAGGTTTTATTTCTAAAGTAATTTTTTAAAATAAACTTAAAGTAAGATTTTTTCAAAATATTAACAGACAATGGCGAAAATGTTAAAATGGGAATCAAATATTGGTTTAATATGACAAAAACGTTCAAACTTTTCTTTATTGTTCTCACCCATTTTAACAAATGACAAATTTTAATAATTTCTTTGAAGGGCATTCTTTGTTCTATCATTCAGACTTAATCACTTATTGAATTTAAAAAATCAAGCTCTATTTTCTAAAAATCAAATCACATCAAATATGCCATCTTGCTTATTTTATTATTCTTAGAGATGGTAAGACTTTTAGAAACTGTTATTACATTACATTAATAATAAGTTTTGAAACACAAAACATAAAAACTCTATCATTTTTCTCATAAAATGTTTAATTGTAACATAAATAGCGCACAATAAAACGGATTAATATTACTTTTTCTTTACAAAGTAAATTCTATTCAGATACCTCAAAAATACTGCACATAAGAATATTTAAAGGGTTGATTCTAACAGGACAATTGAATCCAGTATATAATAAATTTAACAAATGTTTCTGGAATATTCTTTTTCATCACCTTAATTGGAAAGTCCTGAATTCAATTTTCCGTTTTTTCTTCACCATACTAGGGATTGGTTTTAATACAAGTGCCTTTCAATTGAATGGATATTCTGGATGTGGGTTTCCATTGGAACTGAGCAATTATAAGCAATACTATAATATTTATGTCAACCTCACAATACAAGTTTCACATATCTAGTTCGTTACTTTTCTAAGTTATCGCATTCACACACAATAGAATAAACAACACAATACTGGGTCAATTGGTTGAAGTGTTTTCCCAATTAATAAATCTAAAAGTACTGTTTTTAAACCTAATCTCAAATTACTAGTATTACCATCCTTTCATGCTTTTTTTTTAAATGCCATGTAAAAAGAATCATTCTATTGACGGATTTTGCTCATTGTTTGGTCTGTAATTCTAATATTTAAGATATATCAGAAATTATTACTATTTTCATTAATGTATTCATATATGGTAAATTATCAGATGAAACTCATAGTTCTAAATATGTTTATTTGACTGTGAACATTCAGATTCATTGTATTTTTGTCATCTTATGATTATAATTCTGTCATGTTTCAGTTTTATACGTGAATTCATCGATTCAGAATCAAGCTCATTTTTAAGATTTCAATTCTTTCATGCTATATGTTTATATAAAATACAACACAATCTATCTATTGATTAATATGGCCCAATCTCGGGTTTATAATTCCAGGTTTTAAACTAAATCAGATAGTATTGTTGTTTTGAATCATGCTTTCTTAAATGGTAGAGGTTAGAAAAAACACATGATTTTATAAATGTTCATCATTAAACTATTGAAGCATATAGATTCATCATGCGCTCGTCATCTTACGATTGCAATTCTCTCATGTTTTATTTTCATCCATAAATTCATCATGCGCTCGTCATCTTACGATTATAATTCTCTCATGTTTTATTTTCATCCATAGATTCATCATGCGCTTGTCATCTTACGATTACAATTCTCTCATGTTTTATTTTCATCCATAGATTCATCATGCGCTCGTCATCTTACGATTCTAATTCCTTCATGTTTTATTTTCATCCATAGATTCATCATGCGCTCGTCATCTTTCGATTACAATTCTCTCATGTTTTATTTTCATCCATAGATTCATCGTGCGCTCGTCATCTTACGATTATAATTCCTTCATGTTTTGTTTTCATCCATAGATTCATCATGCGCTCGTCATCTTACGATTACAATTCTCTCATGTTTTATTTTCATCCATGGATTCATCACCAAGATCATTCTTTTTACGATTACAATTTTTTCTCGCTCAATTCTTATACGCGAATGCAAAAATGTACTCAGGTTTTGAATAAATATTCCATTTTTTCTGACCCCCTATCTTTATCTTAGACCACTCTTCCCCTGAATGGGACTGGCCAGGGATGAGCAATCTATATTTAATCTAAACCATCGTTCACGGAAAGAGTTCTGAGAACGGTCATCCATTTCTCAAGACTATTTCCTTTCTCATCTCTAGGCGAACCTCTGGCCATCAGTCTCTTTATTGGCACAATATTTTCGTATTCCTCCAGGCATCGGAAAAAATGAATAAAATACATTGAGAATGCAGTATTAATATTAATTCTCCATGGCTTCAAAGGTGTATCCGGGCATTAGCATAGTCCAGTATTCATAAGGCTTCTGGAATGGAATAGGAAATTGTTTTCATCCAGAGGTATTCCCCCTTTCTTCCCCTAATGCTCAGTTTTATGTCTTCTTTCTAGGATTTTGGGATGAAATATTAATTCGTTCAGAGTATTGAGTGATTCTTAGTCTGGAAAAATAACTCTCTTGTGCTTTGGTTGCATTGTTTTCTGTTATAATATTTGTACTTATTGTTTTCATGTAGAGAAAGAGAAACAGATAATTCTTTCTTATCTCATTATCTTTGTTATTCATTGTTATGTCATTATCAAGTTTGGAAAATGCAATCTTATCATCTATATAACAATTAAAAGTATTAAAATAAAAAGCACAAACTATTATAATGATTGCATCTATTTTTATTTTTTTTGCGCGTTGCAGCCGCCGAAAAAAATATTAAGTGGGATCAATCAGTAATTTGGCAATTTTTCAAAGAAATAGGTTGGACGGTATGTCAGTATATAAAATGTGAAAAAACAAATATTCACTTTTATATATTAGATTTTTGAATTCTTTTAGAATTGTAAAGCTTGGTATTCTTTCAGAATGGCAATGAAAGAAACTGTTGTATCTCGTGACTTGTTTAATATTTTACGGTATTAAACGGAGTCATTTATATTTTCATCCCTTTTTTCCAGAATTCTCTAATTTCATTTCAGAAAATGGGTTTAAAATATTTTCCTTTAATATTGATTAAACATAGAAAATATATTTATACCATAAAATCGTTAATATACTTGGAAATATATTTTTTGAAAATTTAGATGGTGCAAACATAGTCTGTAATAAACTTCTTACCTATTGAGAATGACTTTCATGTCATTTGTGTACTCTAGCTACAAAATATTAACTTGGATTTAGCATTTCTACAGAATCTATTGTCTCCTCGGCGTGTTGTTTGGAGATTACACCTTGGTAAATACAGGAGGTTGAGATTATTTTTTTTAATATTATATAATTGTACTATCTTTATAACCATCCCGTAGGTGTAAGATATCATCTGACAAATTTTCATCGCAAATCGGATGAACGATTTAGGTAAGTATTGGGTTGTTCGGAAAGTCATTTCCTATTTTTTTGTCAAAATGAAAAGAAATTTTCGTTTAATGAATAAATTATTTATTAAATTATAAAATTGCCATTCTGGTCTAATACCTTTTGCCATATTTTTGGTAGTAACCTGATTACACGCTCATAAAAGTTTTGGTCTTTGCTGTAAAAAAAAACTGATCGAGGTGGTTTTTGGCCTCCTCATTTGAAGGAAAAATTTTGCAAATCAGTTCTGGTACTGATGTACTGTTAACACATCTTCTCCACACATATTGGCTAATTTATTTCTGGCTTGAACAGCATTTTTACCTTTTATATAGCAAAAAAGAAAAAAATGACGAAAATGCTGTTTATTGCTCTCCATATTTAAAAGGGCACCATCCAAAAACTACTGCGAAGAATCAGCTGCACTTTTTCACACTCAAGCCTTGCTATATCAGCTCTTAAAACATAAAATTATTTTGCGGTTTAAGTTTGAAATTGGGTGCGAAAGATGCAATTAATGTCAGGAAAAAACGAAATTACTTTCCGAACAACCTAATATAAGAGATATATAGACAAAAATTTATTTTTATTTATATAGATGGAATTTTAAAATTCGTGGATAAGCCAACCATCTCTTACCCTACCACTCCTCATCTTTGAAATGGGTATAAAAAATTCTGATTTTCTTTAAATTTTCTATTGAATGAACGGTGATTTAAAATTCTGTCATCGAATTCTAATGATTTTCTGAGTTTTCATTCCATTTGGAAATTCATGGCGTCTGTATAAATCATCTTCGGTTACTTTATTTATCCTCCATTTTCTAGAAATATCCAAAATAATGTTTCGACATAGACTCTAATCTCCACAACTGAAATGATTTCTTCAATTTTATTTGTCAGTTAATATCATCTGTTTAAATACATAATCAATCCTCTCTTTGAAAGTAAATTAATTTTAAGCACTATTTTCGTTCATGTAATACATTTTATTGCACCTAAAGTTGATTGGCCTTGTAATTTAACGCTGTTATACCGCGGACGAACAGTTGGCCATCATAGATATTTAGTGCACACATAATCGTTAAAATCACATTTTTATACAAATTGCTAATAATTTATTATTCATTATCCTATTGTTGGAAAATATTCTTCTAAAATGCTATTTGAGATTTTGAAATCTTATTCGAATGAATTGAATCTGATGAATTGAACAGAAAGCGATAGTTTAATACCAAATTTTACTTGTAAAATAAAAAAACAATTATTATATTCTATACGATATTTATTTTATTCATTTTTAGACGAGAATTATAGAAAAAACTAAAATGTGAATGTATGGTGACCATTAAAGTACCGCTTCTATTCTTTTATTCACATCAATTTTGGCATACAATGTATAAAGTTCTAACAACCACTAGACAGTGTTGATCACTTTTGTCGAATGTTTATGTTACGTGAATATGAACACTTTACGTTGCAGATTCATTTCAATTGCTCATTCAATATTATTCGATTGCCTACTCAATTAAATCCACCACATTGTTCACCCGGAAATAATTTGGACATACAACCTTCGTCAATGTCTAATACCTCGTATATATATATATATATGAATGTAAGGTAGTTCGAGATCAGATTCCACCAAAGAACCGTTGTGTATTGGGACCTTTTCCACGTTAAATCCGCCAGGGCTAAAAGTTCTTCCCCTGGTGTGGTGTGTAGAGGGGAGTGCCAGCTCAGGTGTCACCCTCGTTATCTAATCGTGGTTCAAAATAACTAGGTCCGTCCCAAAATAGCCCTAGTGTGTCGTTACAACGGGGCGTTAATGTAACTAAACTAAATGTAAGCTGATTTGGCATCTTTGGGATTATAACCGGAGGTGTCTTATCATGCGAATCATTCTTGATATAAGGAAAAAAAATGAATTTTTTTATTTTATAGGATGAAAAACCATTTATTAATATTAATTGCAATACAATGGTCAGATGAAAATGCCAAGTATTGTAATAAATAAGGAATGATATTAGAGTTAAGATTCAAAGGAAAAAAATCTCATCGAAAGCATTTTTGATGTATAATAATAACACAAATATATGCGTTTTGTAGAATAATTCAAGCGAAAAAACTTATTTTCTTTTTTTAAAGTTACATATGTTTAATATACGGACTTATTACAACAGTAATATAAATGATTGAAACATAAGAACAGGCTGCATAGATATCATATATAACAGAAGATAATATATCATACCAGGCATCATAAATTTTCTATAGCCTAACCTGTCACTGGGTTATATATGATATAATAAGTTGTATTATTAAGAAAATATGTGATAAATTGTTTCATGATCCTTGAATAGAAGTAATAAAACGTTATATAATACAATTGTCGGAGAATTTCCAGGAAGATCAAATGTTCTTCTGAAGTAAATATTATGGAAATAACGTGAAAAAATGATATTTTAAATTATTAAACAATGCTAAAAATACCTTAATATAATTTTCATTTATTTTTAATAATATATTTTCCTTTTAACCATAAATGTCTTGCCATACAAAAGCTCCATTATCAGTGAGACGCAAATTTAAAGGAAAAAAGGATATTGTATCATTTGCTGAACCTTTTATTACAAAGAATATAAAATATATTTAAAAATTATTCCTTTCTGAAACTTTGATCATAAAATGTATCTCTAGCGGCATTTCGAACACTATATTTTAAGCCCAGAAAAATCCAAATATTGGTTTTGTAATTTCTCTTTACACTGAAACATAAAGTAACTTTCTTGATATAGTACGTTTGCTACATTTATTTTTACTGTGAATCATCAATCTTAGCTATCGAATTTCAATATTTCTTAAGATTCTGAATCGAGGAATCATATGATGTAAGCACAAATGCAGTTCGATGCTTACTTTTATAAATATGCTGTGATTTTCTGAAATATTTTATAAATTTAGAAAATAAATTCATTGCTAGTTGCTATTTTAAAAATGGAGAATTTGAACCAATGGTATAATAAATGCTAGAATAAAAAATTTGTTTTTGAATACTAATCCAGAGGAACTGGTTGTTAGAAAAAATGGGAACAGTTATTAATGTTTTGTGCAAATCAGCCGACGATATTATTATTATTGTTGTTGTTATTTTTTGTCAATAACAAGATCACATGATTAGTTTGAAGAAATAAAAGCTATCAAAAATATATATGAAAATTGAATGTTTCGATAGTTATTTTTAAGGTGTATATATACATTTGAAATTCGAAAATTGCTCAAAATGTCAAATATTTTTTAATGCTCCAAAATGTTCTCTGAATCTTCAGCTTTCAAACGATACCAAGATATTGTCAATATTGGGAATATTTCTAGAGTTGTAAGATTTTTCTTGTGGTATTTTCACTAAAGACTCTATTTTAATTTTTTAAACTCATTTTATTTTTCCCTCTATGCTGCTTTATTCAAACAATCATAACTCAATCTAAAGTGAAATGATTCATATATCAAAATAATTTATTCCAAACAATGGATGCATTGTGCCTCATTCAAAGCTGTATTTGTAGAAATAAATTTTTAATAGCTATTTAAATGTTCAAATTACAGAAAAAAATCGCGCCTTTACTATTCATTGTTAATGCAAAAATTAATTAAAAAACTACATATTTTTATTGTTTGATTGAGGCAGACAACATGAAGAGTCCTATTAGGTATAATTTCCAACTAGAATTGTGTGTATGTACAAATCATAATTCAAGATTTGATGTTTCGAAAGATGTGCTAATTTGCTCATTAAGTAATAAAATTGCATTAATAATTTGGTTTTTTTTTCTTACTGAAATAAGTGTTAACATATATTAATAGCCTACTGTGAAAAAACTGGATTTTTATTGTTAAAATTTAAGAAAAAGAACTAGCTTGTACGTGCACCTTAAAACGATAAAAATCTATAGTAATTTTTACTAGCATTTATTACATATGTACAAAATCAAAAGACTATTTGCTTAAAAAAATCATGAGTTATAAAACATAAATATAGTTTGAAAGATTTACTTTTTTATCAATTGCCATTTGATAAATCATTTATATATTCTCTCACTTTATATGAACTAGAAATTTTTCTTTTGTGATAAGTCAGATTCAATTGTACTAATCATTTTTTTTTCTTTTAAAATATTTAATTCTTACAAACAACTGATTGTTTCATAAGACTCTGTCTCTTTCTCTCTCTCTCTCTATATATATAGAAAAGATGTAAAATTAAGTTAATTTTTAAAAGTATATATATTAAAAATAATACAATTACTTATGGCTGATCAAAGTCAGTAATAAGTAATGAACATAGAATAATATTTATATAAGCAGCCGCTAATCTTTAAACCCTTTATCACTTATATCCCAGCACCTGATAGACAATTTAACCCCTTCAGAACTCCATTCTATCAATCTTGCATACATAATTGAACAATTTTTGTTCCATCCATGCTTCCAAACCCAATATGTAAGCAGAAGCACTAACCATAGTTAACGTGAGGGAACAAGGCAGAAACTCAACAGCCCTTCTTTAATCAGCATTATCTATCAAAACGGATACTCCACTGGAAAAGATCATCCATTTTCTGTGTGCCCCGCAACCTCAGGGGACAGGATAAACATTTCGGCAAGGGCCTTTTCCCATCGTTAGAGGTTATTAGAGAACTTTTAGAGGACCAACAAGAGGGTAGAATGTTCTGCTGCTTGACAGACATTGGCTTTGTTAGTTCCAGCTCCTGATGATTGTAGATGGTCAGGAGAAACTTTTAATCTATTGTGCAGTGTAAGGGATTTCCGATGGCGGCAGTCAAAGTGATTGATCAGCTATTGACTGGATTTTAATTTGGGTGAGGTCAAAGGTGGATAGCCAGGGAATGTTGGTTTTGAAGCTGATGTTATGGAAACATGTAATCTGTAGTGTCGTTGAGTCCCCATTGGATGGTTAAATTAAATTAATGTTGCTTAAAGGTTATCAGTATGGTGCTTTACATGACAGAATATATGTTGCATATTATAAATAGGTAATCAGGGAATAATGATGAGGCTATTAAATTAAGAGCATTGGATGTTAATATGAAAAGCGGAAAATACATTTTTATAAAAATAAATTTGAATTTTCATGCGGTATAATAATTTGCTTTTATTTAATGACAGTACTTACATATATGTAAAATATGACTCATTTTTGCCGAAATATATCCTAAAATATTAAAAATAAATTTAAACGAGAAATTCTTTATGCATATAAGCATATTTCGTGAATTTAGGAAATGGTCTGAATGATTTGGATCAAATTTTATATATAGATAAGGTTTTGCTTTTTATGTTTATCCATATGGATTCCTTTCCTGAGATGTTTATGTGCGTGTGATTTTGCACACAGAAGCACACATACTTTTTATACTAAATATTGGCATGACCTGATTAAAAATATAAGAGATGGTACAGAGATTAGGGATTCAAATTCCCAAGTATTTTTCTCATGTTCGATCCTGTGCTATCAATTCACTTAGATTTAGATTATAACTTTTAAATGAATTATATGATAGGATGCTATTTAGGATTTTATAAAAACCTACTGAGCAAAGTTCGATTAGCCAGGTACTAACACATAAATATATATATTTTTCTTTTTTTCTTCCATTCTTCCTGTAATTTTTACACCCTTCATTTCTAGATTATGAATTAAAGAGATGAAATATTTTTGTGTGTGAGAAAAGAAATTAGATACACACACACGCAAGCAACTATATATATATATATATATATATATATTTCCAGTTTATTACTTACTTTATTATTACTATATGTTTCATAGTAATTCTTTTTCTTTTAATAAATTTGTACATGTCATTCAGTTTTTAATGAAAAATATTCTAAAAAAATATAAGACGTTAGAAAAAAGTATCTTTTTACTTCCAATTATAATAGAAAAAATTACAAATAATTATTTGAAATAATTATTCATTTATAACTGCATTAAAATATAAAGAATATTTAATGTAAATTTCATAGAAAAACATAAAAAGAATTCAGGAGAATAATTAAAAGCCATGGAAATTTAGTATTAATTCAATATATCAAAATAAAATAGGAATTTGATATGTCATAAATTTATGAACTTTGATTCCTTTTAAATCTTCATAATCTGACAAAACGTAAACTCTTCCTTTTGAAAGTAATTACAAAAAAATTCGGATAAGTTTAATGATTTCAATTTCTAGATATCTGACAATTGTTCTGAGGATTTAAAATTGCTTTCGACATTTCTCATGAAAAAGTCTTTTCTTTTATTATTTATTTAATAATTGAAAGTGCCTTCATTTTATGAAAATGCACATTTTAATCTTAAACTGCGAATCATTAATTAATTCACAATTATTTTATTGTAGCAATTCAAAATATACTCGTCTGCGGTTTTAGCAGATAACATTTAACCTTTATTCTAATGGCGCATTCGAAGTTATCTGTTAATTTGTTTCTAACTTTCTATTTTAATTAAATTAATAAAATACACCAAAAATATTTACTTGGAATTATTATAGTTATTTACAATGTTACTATAACATTGTAAATAGTGTTTATTGATAGAAGATGAAACATGGCTTTTACACTTTTATAGAATACAGAAAGAGCGCGTTCAATAAAAGCAAATTTCATTCTTAATCTAAATTAATTATGAACATTACAACTGCGAGTGTTTAAAATTTTATTATTATTAAGCATAATAGTAATTAAAATATAGTGTACGATATATTTTAAACTACATATACGTCTGTATTATATTTAACTGGATGTACCTTCCTATTTCATTATTTTGCCCACCATTGGTTATTAATTAAAATGTCATTGAAATATATTTCACAACTCTACAGCAAAGAAAATATGTTTGTTTTTCAAGTTTTATCTCCTATATTAAAAATAAGTAACTTTCTACCTACATTTATATATGATTTGCTGAAATGCGATGCGGCTTCAGATATTTTTTCTGCTGATACTCCTATTCAATATGCAGCATTCAATAGAAAAATAAATAAAAAAAGATCCCTATTTGAAGAAGTAGATTTGGATTTCATATTGAAAAACATCTTTTGTAACTTCACTAGAGTTAACGAATAACATTTTATATTAATATAGATGTTAAGTATCTAAATGTATTTCTAAAACATAAAATGTAAAATTGTATTAAAAAAGATTATATCGATGACATAGAAGTAATTTTTATATTCAACTTTTCTATTAAAACAAAAACCAATAACATATATTTTCACAAAAGAAATAAGCTTTTACCTTCTTTTTTCAAGTTTAAAGTTATGATTTACTTCTAAGTTAGAAATGTATTATTGTATTTTAATACGATAAAATAAAGATTTTTATAATTTTTTGCTCTGTTAGTGTTGGATATTTCATCTGCATTTAAAAAAAAATCTGACTGTTATGGATTAGTCTATGTTACCGTGTATTCACATACCATCAATTCAGCCGTTGATATGTTTTATTTTCAAATATACTTTCCAAACAACGTAACAATTAATCAATTCAGCCATTGATATGTTTTATTTTTAAATATACTTTTTAGACAACGTAGTAATCAAACTTGTGTAATATTCAATTTTTTAATTCTTAATGAAGGTATTGTTTTCAATTATTTAGTAGCCATAATTGACATAACAAAAATATTAGATGCTGTTCTATGGTTACAAATGAATAAACAACAATGAAACTTTTCTTAATATAACCTAAAATAAAACCATCCTGCGCCCCGGTACTTATAACACTAAGTTATTTAACCAGTTGGACGAACACCAGTTGGAAGAAAGAAAACAAATTCTAAAGGGAAGAAAGCGACAACAAAGTATCCAGGGATCTCCAGAGAGAATCCCACAGGTGTCAAATCCTACACGACTGAAGTTACTTTTTTGGAGAAGTAGTAACTAAATGGATGGGATAGGATTACTTAAACAAATGGTGACTATGGGTTGAACTTAGATAGAAATGAGACTACTAACTTAGGAGGAAAAAATTATAAACTACATTGTGAACATCTGCACGACATGTATAAGCAAATAAACAAACACTGTAGAGTCAGAAATCCATCCATCTGGGTCATGTGTTTTGATTTCTTTCGTGAGAACTGCACTTTTGAATGGATAATTCAATTTATTTTGACAAGTGACATTTTTTCCTCAGTTATTGTGTGGTTTTTAAATAGTTTTGATATTTTTGGATATAATTTACTATGGAGTGGATCTTGCAGCATGAAAGAGTATTCGATGCAATTCCCAGTACTATTCTTCCTCGAGATTTGCTTCTGACTTTTTGATATGCCATGAGAGAGTCAGTAAGCATTCGGTGGCGTAGTGAATTGAGGATCCTATCTCCTTATAGCTACTGCAAGGAGAATTGATCAGATGGAATCTGTGCAGGTATGTTTGGTATGGGCAGTGTCCAGTGAAAATAAGGACATCCGCTCTGTTCCAGTTAGCAGGGTAGAGAGAAACCTTTGGTATTGAATGCATTTTCCATATAGTGTTATTGCCGATTTTCTTCTTTATCAAAAGTTTTTATGCTATGAAAATGACGAAAAATCCCGATGAAAACTGTAGATAGGAAGACATTTTTAATCAGTTATGTTTCCATTAAAAATATGTTACCATTCGAAAATGCCACTCATTTATTTCTTAGGAAGCCAAGTGATTTTCTGAGATTACTAAATAATGTCACTAATTATCTTAAAAAATAACTGATTGTATAGAATAACTAACACATAGTAATTGTAAAATATATAATGTTTTAATAAAATCAAAAATATCTCTCATAAAAATTTAAATATTCAGGGAAATTTCAATAATGTTACCATTATCAACAATAGAAATAATCAAATTTAGTTTTTTTACACAACTCATTGATATAAATTATTAAAAATAAAAAGAAGCTAATGAATTACTTGTAAATAAGGATTTTTCAAGATTTCAGTTCGTTCTAAATTAATTTAAAAGAAATTAAAACACTTCAAAACTAGAAAAACAACTTAGGTAACGCTTTTAAATGTTCTTTAAAACGATAATCATTCCTACATTCTAAAATCATTTGCTAGAAATGTAAAAAAAATCATTTTATAAACATTGGGTTTTTACTTATTTTTGTATAATTTTTTGATTTAAAACTTATGATCATTAAATCGTTTGCTATAAATGTAAAAATATTTTAAATCACATTTTTATAGTTATTTTTATTTAAAATATCTCAAACTAGTAACCTTTTTATTCCTTTAATAGAATAAAACCTGAATTAAAAACAAATATTTTGATTATAACAATGATTTTCAATTTCTTCTATAAAACTACTAGTTTATTATTCCAACCTTTAAATAGCAGACTCTTGGAGAGATGAATGCCACACGAGAGACATTATAATATAAACAACTTTCGTTGAATTTATTAAGAAAGTACTAGTTTCAAACAAACAAAAAAAAGAGTAAGTCCATTTAAATAATTTCAAAATATTACTCTCAGCGGTACACTGACATTTCCTATATAGCCATAAAAGCAATATTCATTGACACAGACCTCGAATTGGAAGCCAATCTATCATTTTCATTCTTCCTATAAGGATTTCCAAAACCATAATTATGCTATTCCTTCACAATGGAACATGGCTTAAACATTTAAACCACGTACTTGGGAATTCTTTGGGAATTCGAAAATTTGTTACTATAAGAAAGTGAGAGAAATAAAAAGGAAAAAAAAAAGTGATGGTTCTTCGAGAATGTTCGAAATCTCTGCAAATCAAATCTATGCTCTCTCTAACTCTTCGCATTTTGAAAGTCGAGATAGTTTCTGGCCATTAAAATTCCCATGATACAGCAGATTGAGTTTAAAAGGCACAAAAGAAGCGCACACACAAAAGTGAATACAACGATAAAAGATGTTCTTAGAATAAAGATCATGGCAAAATCGATGTTACTAAAGATCTTCGTATAAAGATTTTTCTTTTCCCCGCATTTCTTCCCCCTTCTTTGGTAGAATTTGGTTTCCCGAAATCTGGCTAAGCGGTAGATGTTCCAAAAAGGGATATCGTTTGGTTTTTCGAACTGATGCAGCGGAAGAAAAAGAAACGAAAAGTAATCCCCGCTAAGTTTTTCTATAAAATCCCACAGCACTTTAAGAATTCTTTTTTTTTTCCCGTCTTTTTCTTTTGCTTCAAACATTTTTAAGACTCAGTTTCAGGAGGATGTATTAAAAGGAATATATTGTTATCAGAATGTTAAAATAGCAATATATCATGAAATATATGTAATATCATATGTTTAATATATAATTCCACATGATTTTATGATGATTATTAATGAGATTGTGAGATTTTTGTCAAAGAATGATTCCTTCTTTTTTACTTTCTCGAATACGTAGTACAGAGAATTGATATCCAAAAATTCAAATTAAAGATTTTAGTGAATCACCACTTTTTAGATATCCTTAAGTTTGGAAAAGGCTAAGGAAACGCTTGAGTTGAGTTCTAAGTATAGAGAAGTTATGTCAAAAAATTCTAAATAAAGATTTTAGTTAAACGCCACATTTTTGAATTCCCTGAGTTCCAAAAACATCTTTTTTGTAAAATATTCGTCAGTCTGTTTGTAGCAAAAATAGCTGAAAAACTATTTGATCTTTCCGTTTGTAATTAGGTTTATTGTCTTTTCACCAAATCTTCACTATGTTAATTCATTCTGATTTTCTTTTATTTGATGCTCCATATCCTACTTTTTTTATTTTATTATTCATAATTTATACTTGAGTTCCCTCGCTGTAAGGGTACTGTGAAAATTGTCAATAAAATATTTTATAGTATTGCAAAAAAACATTTTTGCTAAAATTTTTAATTAATTATCAAAGAACATTCTTAAAATGAATAAGTTATTTTGAATGATAGTTAGTATTAAATTTCAGCTACACAACACAAATCTTCTTTAGAAAACTATACCTAATGAGAAAACATTTTAATACAGTACCAAAACAAAATGTTTCTTTTTCCATTCTTGTTAAAAAAGAATACAGTGTAATTGTGAGTTATAAGATATTTGATTTTATTACTTGAATTCCCCCCACATTCTATCAAACTGTCGCGACTGTCAAGAACACATAATAGTCAAATGCTTTTTTACATCGTTTTATCAAACTTTGGTTGAAAAACTTTTTCAAGAAATTTAATGTTTTTGGAATAGTGCCAGATCCTGGTCAGATTTCGTTTCAAGGACTTTGAAATCAATCCATTTGGAATGCTGCATTCGGAACTTATGAAAAGGTTTCGAGCGTTATCAAAATGCCTTTGAAAAATTCAGAGAGGCTGAGATTAATAAAATTTCCAGTTTAATTCAAAATGAATGGCTGTATATTCAAATGTAACGGCTTTTCCCTATTTGAAGAATAAGATGGATTTCTTTTAATAAATAAAACATGGTTTGAGATTCAGTTACTAATTGTTCTTAAATGATTCTGGAATATCATTATTTTTCTATTAAAATATGCATGCTATACTACTGAGAAACTTCAAATGGCATGAAATAAATAGATTATATTCAAATGAAAATGAAATAGATGGATTATCTTGAAATAGCATGACATATATGGCTTTTCTTCAAGTGGTAAGAAAACAACGACTTATCTTCAATTGGCATGGAATCGATGAATTATCGTCAAGTGGCATAGAAACAATGGATTATCTTCAAGTTGCATGGTCAGATTTTCTTTACATGTAAATGTCATCATTTAAAATGACAGTAATAATTGTTAAAATATCGGCAAAGTACATTTTTTTTATTTTGTCTTGAAATTACGTGAAAGATATTTCAGTTTATATATAGCAAAGGGCTATCATGCTCTTCTTTTTTTTCAATTTCTATTATAAGTTAACATATATATATTAGTTGTGAGCCACAACGCCACCAAATTTTGTACGGAGACTATTGACAACATGGGAAAAAGGATTCCGGAAAAAAAGTAGCTCCCAAAACTGCCGATAGAGAGAAATGTAGTGCTTTATATTTCAAGACAGCTAAAATTATGCATAAAACAAGGAGGAAATATGCAAAAGGCAAAATCCCAAATACGCAATCGACATCAGAGCGAGTGTTATGAGTTCTAACATATGTAGGCAGAATTTTTCTAAAACATTCCATACTGTTGAAGCATCCGATTCTCGGCCAACTTCACGTAAGTTGCTATTACCAGCAGCGCTCGTATGGTTTCTTTCAACGATTGCACTCGCAACTTCTGTGATCGCATCCTCGGATACCAGTTTCCGTCCTTCACCATACCGAGTTGCAAGAGGACCAATTTTTTCAAATTTTTTAATCATTGCCTTCATTGCATTAATTGATGAAGGTAATTTACGTAAATTATTTCGGCTTCTAAATTCGAGAAGTGTGGCTGCTGCATTGCATTGATTAAGGTAAAAGATCTTCCCAAGTCATGCACGCTGTGCTAAAGTTAGACGCATTTTACAAATAAACTGATACTTGATAGGATTTTCAGTGCCTCTTTTCTATTTTTATAACTCAAAATATTTGCGGTGGTGTCAACCACGTAATTGGAATTTTGCTTTTTGCAAATTTTATCCTTGTTTTATGCTTAAGTGTAAATTAAGTGTGTGTTATCTTAAAGTGTAAAGCGTCACATTTTCCTCTTTCGACAACTTTGGGAACTAATCTTTCTTCACGTAATCCTTTTTTCCATGTCATCAATAGCTCTCATACAAAATTTGGTGGCTTTGGGGGCTTATAGTTCAAGCTACAGAGATCTCAGAGTACTTCAGTTAAAAGAAAAACACTCTGTATATACTTATAGCTTTATATATATGGATAAATAAAATTTAAACCCTCTTTTTAATTTAAAATAGATAAAAAATAAAGTCTTTTTCTTCAACAGCTTTATAATAACTATTTGTAAAGTTGAAATATTTACAGCCAATGAATCAGAAGTAATAATCTGTCCCGAGGACTTTCTCAAGGGTGGCCCCTCAGACAGGGAATCAAACCAGGGATTTTTTTGTGACAGGTCTGACTTTCGTCAGGAGATTAACCACTCGTGACCCGAAAATCCCAGAATATTGAGATTTTAGAAATAAATTATAGAATTTATATAATATTAAGTCAAAGAATTCACAGCAAGTCTGAAAACGCATGACCATAACATCAAATTCTTCGACGTAATAAGTTTGGTGGCATACAGAATATGGTAGCTTTGCGGCTGATAGTTCGAACTACAGAGATCTCAGAATACCTCAGTTAAAAACACACATCCTGTATATGCTTACAGTTTTACATATAAAGATAAATAAAACCCAATGCCTCTTTTTTTATTTAAAATAGATAAAACATAATGTCTTTTACTTAAACTAATATATCAAAGTAAACAGAGCATCCACATTTTCTGCTAACAGCCAGCAGTCACATAAATTAAGCTAGGAATTACTTGAGCTTATTCTCTGACGGGTGCAGCAGATAAACTTAAATTATTGCAGTGAATAATTAAATGAAAAACAAATTCTAAAATCCGATAGGTACAAGAAGTCCAAAGTAAAAGAAGAAGGGAAAAAAAGACGTACTTAATATTATTACTTTTTTTTAGCCATAAAGTACTTTTCCAATACGTTTCGCTTATGAAAGTAGAAGAGAACGAAGACCATTAACGATAGGAGAAAAAGTAGAAAATAAAAAAGAAAGTGGGAAAAGTAACCGAGTTACTTTTTGAGTAAGTAAACTACTCTAAAATTCGCTTTCATCTTCACTCACAATTGAACGGTAGAAAAAAGAAGAAATGACGTTTCTTGGGGGGGGGGGGCACAGCAGCGTGTAGAAAACAGCAGTCGCTTAATAAAAGTGTTTTTGGTATAATAAAGTGCCCTCTACTTTCAAGTGGGATTATTTATTTGTTCTTTTGTCTCTTATTGACTGGAAAGAAAAGGTGTTGATACATTTTTTATTAGTAAATGAAAATACAGAAAACAGATAATGAAAACGTGCATACAAAGAAGTGGGATTAAAATTATAAGGCCACGAGCTGGGGTAAAAATTGGATTAAATATGTTTCCAGGGCATTTCTTTTGGTCTACAAATTGAATTTAGATGTTGGAATTAAATTTATACAATTGCTATCCAAGATCTTGCTTCCAATTAAAAAAAAAAACAAAAAAAAAACAATGATTTTTTTGAATTTTTTTAACTTTGATGAAATATTTGATGCAAATTCCAATATTTCCCCCCCTTTGCGTATGCTTGAATTTTTACGCTACATTTACCGATGCTTCGAAAATGGGACAAAAGTTCGGTGCGATGTAATTATAATGGTTTTATGTCTTTCTTTTTCTATCACTACAATTTAAAGTTGTCATAATTTATTATTCGTATTTTTTTCTCTTCATAACAGGAATTTAAATTTCTATTCTGACAATATTTTTTATAAGAAAACTTAAAAAAATAATTTATTATTTTGAAGGAGAATACGTATAAGTCAAAACTTAAAGGAATTTATGTGTGAAATATGGGCAAATTAATGAAAGACTCGGATTTTTAATTAATTTTTGTTTTATATTTTCTCAGTAATAATGAATTTCAACTGCAATTTAATTATCAAACGAGAATAATAATTATGTGGTGCCAGGTATATCACTTCCCGCCATTAAGCGTCGCCTGTGACCTCACTTCCCGCTACTAATCAGCCCTCTGGTGGAGAGAACGTTATCAAAGTGCAGTTCATGTTTGGACGAGGCATGATTGCGACGTTCTAATACAACCGAAGACGTATGTGTAAAGACAGAAGACGAAATTACGACGTATTGTTGAAAGACGAACTTGTATGTTAATAGGCGAACTTAGTCACCCATTCCATCCAGTAAATTAATCATCACCATTTGTTCATCATCAATCTAACTTCATTGTCATCCATTAAATTCTAAAGTATTATCTGGACTTATTAATGCTTGGCCATCACGACGCCCCGCAATTATATATTAAAAAAAAAATTATTTTGTCTTTCCTATAGAGTTGAAAAGCCTTTAACTAGCATTGTTTTACTTATATCCTTTATCTGTAGAATTTTGAATACGAATTTTAAAAAATATCCAACATATTAAATTAACGGGACAGCAATACAAATTCGAATTAAGAGAAATTCGATTTATAAATGAATAAAGCAAGAAAAAATGTAAGTTGAAAACGCATTGAATAGTTATTTTTTTATGTTTAGCTTTTTTAACAAACAATATATGATTTGTGAATAAATAAATTTTTAAAATAAATAAATAATTTTACTAAGAGTTTTTAATTATTTTAAGAATAACAATTTAAAATAATTTTAATAAACAAGGCAATTTTTGTGTTTCAACACAAATATTCGTTAAAAAGAAATATTTACTTACAATAAATACCCAGAGGAATATGAATGGAAATGAAAAGTTTCCGATATAGTGGCTAGTTCCCGATGCTCTGGTATATACAATAATAGAGTAGAATGGCTATCGTCTACCAATTACGGGGCGTATCACCTACAGTAAGGGTTGCACCTTAGCAGGTGATAGCCTTTAGGACGTATCTTAGTTATCGTCTATGCTATTACATCGTCATGTCATTCAGATACATCTATTTACCTCAGGTAGAGCCTAAGTAGTCGTCTGTGTTAACGAAAACTTAAGAAAATATAACGAGTTTTAGTTTTAATTTTGAATTAGCCAAAAAAAGAGAAATATGTATTGTCGAAATATAAATAACATTTCAATGTTATGTTAATACGAAATTTAATAGATGAACACCAAAATCAGTCTAACGACATTCTGAAATACATTAATTACCCTGAAATAATTTATATGCTACCACTTTGAAAGACTGAGATTACACAACGACAGAATTATTCGTTGAATGTCAAGGTATTTCTAAACGAGACAGTGAAAGACATTAAAGTTTAGTTTCTTATTTGAATGAATCCATTATCACTATATATCGGCAAGTACAGATAAGTTTAAATCGACAAGTACAGAAAAGTTTTTATCGACAAGTACAGATAAGTTTTAATCTACAAGAACAGAAAAGTTTTAATCGATAAGCAGAGATAAATTTTAACCGACAAGTACAAAGTCTACGTAACGAATAAAACTTTAGTTTCTTATTTGCATGAGCCATTATCACTGTATATCGACAGGTACAGATAAGTTTAAATCGACAGTGCAAGTAAGCTTTAAATAATATTGTGTGATGTAAATAACTAAATGTATGCTTGGATTTCTTATTAGAATAATTTTATTTTCATCCTTAGTTTTCATTTAATTTAACCGATTACTAGTATGTTTTGTGTCTTAAGCTTTCGTTCTATGATATATATCACAATATCTTTTTTAAATAAATAATGATTTAATAAGTAATTTTGTCTCAAGAAAAAGTAATTCCATTCAACATTCATCACTAATTGTGAATGTCGACATTTGTCAGCGTGAATGGGAAATAACTTTTATTTAGCAAACATTTGGGTGGTATGCCATTTGGTGGGTTGCCGACATTTATCGGAGGGTGCCGGAATTTATCAGAAATCTATCACTTATTGAGACAAATATATTTTTGAAATATTTTTTTTTTCAATTTAAAAAAACTATTTTTACAGAAAAAAATCCAAAATGTCATTCATTTGTATAGTTGAAATATGAAAAATTTTGATGAATTTGTAGCGGCAATTTTCCGAACTAAATCTTCAATTCTTATTAAAAAATCACTCTTAATATCATGAATAAAATATTTTGAATATTTGCAATCAACGAAAATTAATATTTTTGTCCAAAAGCAATACATAAGTAGACACTCTATTTGTTAGCGAATAATAAATAATCAAAAATAAAAGAAACAAACTGTAACTTGAGTAAAGGAATAAAAAATATTACATTTTAGAATAAAACTACTTTTTTCTAAAAAGACAAAAATATTTTATACAGTAAACTATAAAATTGAAACAAGTTAGCAATGGTCACTTGTAGTATGTGCCATTAAAGATGAATCAATGAAAACCACTTGAAGGATATTTTCGATGGTCTAAATCTGCATATTCAAATGCAAAAGAATACGATTCTGATATAATTTCGTGAACCATTAGTAACTGAATCTCAAACCATGTTTTATTTATTAAAGGAAATCCATCTTATTCTTCAAATAGGGAAAAACCATTACATTTGCATATACAGTCATTCATTTTGAATTAAACTGGAAATTTCATTAATCTCAGCCTCTCTGAATTTTTCAAAGGCATTTTGATAACGTTCGAAACCTTTTCATAAGTTCCGAATGCAGCATTCCAAATGGATTGATTTCACAGTCCTTGAAACGGAATCTGACCAGGATCTGGCACCATTCCAAAGGCATTAAATTTCTTGAAAAGACTTTTTAACCGGAGTTTGCTAAAACGATGTAAAAAAAAAAGAATTTGACTACTGTAAGTTCTTGACAGTCGCGATAATTTGATGGAATTTGGCGGATGTCCAAGCAATAAAAACAAATCTCATCTAATAATTCACAATTACAAAATACTTTTCTTTGTCCTTAACATGGAAAAATTGTCTCGTTTACTATGTTTTTATACATAGGATTTGGATTGTGTAAGTAAAATTTAATGCTAGCAATCAATCGAAGGAATATATTTATCTTTAGAATTGTCCATGATAAATCTTAAATTAATCTGTGCTTTTGGTATAGATTGTAATTGCACCGATGCTTTTTCTGAATTACGAAGAATAATTTGATTTCTTTTTTAAACAAGAATTTTTGTGTTTAAAAGTAGCAATTCAAATTTTTTCGATACGTTATTAACAGATGAACTGTATTAAAATAGATAACATGACATAATTAATTAATGTGATTTAATAAAATGGAATCGAACATCGAACACATATTTTTTAGAATTTAATATTAAAAAGTAGTTTAATGTAAAAAGTTAAAGTGCCGCAGTTTAAAGAACTCATTTTTTAAAAATTGGTATGCAAATGGTTCAGCTCAGTAGGAACGTAATCAAAACCATATTATTCGCCATATATAAATGTTTAAATAATAAAAATTATGGCTTTTAAATTAATCTTTTTTAAGTCGTTTTTACCTAAGATATCATGACCACATCAATTTTCAAATTTTGGAAGAGAAAATCTAGTTTGCTTTCTTTTAGACAATTCTTCACATTTGAAAACATTCATATATGAAACTTTAGACAATTTGACGTATCCTTAACTCAAGATTTACAAGAAATCTATGAAAGCGGTGGATTTTTACTGTATATTCTCTAATAAAAGTATTCTCCTTCCAAAGTATTTCACTCCCTCACTACCGTGCAAAACCTACTTGGGAAATGGGTTTTGAAGTCGTAACCTAAAGAAAGTGAGTCCAATGTTATACCAATCAGGCTCTATCGGCCCTTGAATACTATTTAATATGCCTGAGTTTTCTCAGAATTAAAATTATTTCATCTCTGATGTTTGAATGCAGAAACAATTTTTGCTTAAAATATTATTATATCCCTTCCAATAGATCCTTTCAATTCCTAAATCCTTTTATCCATTTTAAAATCCTTCAATCTTTTTTCAAGTTTTTCCGTTTATGGTATTGGAGCTATGACATCCTTTAAAATCCCTGAATCTTTTTTAAAATCCATTCATACATTTTAAAATCCTTTGATCGTTTTTAACATTTAAATATATCTATAACATTTGAAAGCATAACATTTTTTTTTTGTAAAATTTTATAAAACTCTTTCTGTGACTTTCGTACTGATATACAAGATAAACAAAGCTTCACAAAATATTTAAAATCTTAACAACGTCTGACAAAGAATTACCTATACATTTATTTATTTCAAAAATGTGTTATATGTTAAATAAAGGTATTACGATATGTTTATGTTATATTTTATGTTAATGTTATGTTAAATATGTTAAATTTTCTGAAGAATCGATAACGATTGAAAGAAAAATTGTGTGAAAACAAAATTAGTGTCATTAAAATATCAAAAACTTTAAGATAGTATAAATTTTTTCGGAATAATTCCGTCCGAAGCATATAAGCAAATAAATAAATAAATAAAAACCAACTTTTAGTTAAATTTTCATTTTTTACAGCCACCGCTAATGTCCAACATACTGAGCTACCATCATGAGAAAAATCCTGAACATGGTAGCCGTAAGTAGACGAGTCTTAGTAAGGAGAGAAGTTGGCATTAAAACTGACCACAACATCTGGCGAACTAAATGCTCTTCATTAGGCGAGAAATTTCTCTCGCTGGTGCTAATACAGATATCCGGCTCCTAACCGGTTCTTTTGACACCAAATTTCATTTGGCGAGATATTCTATACATTCACATCCAAAATATAATATGTCGTTTCCATGCAAGGATTATCCTTACTTTTAGGGTTACTAGAGTTTTTCTCGAGACAGTAGATCAGTATGTTTCATATTGTAATGATATCTATATTTTATCTATATAGCCGGTGTCCTGGCATAGGGGTGGCTGTTTTCTCAGTGATCTGGACGTCCTGGGTTCGAGTCTAGGTACGGGCATGGTTTTGCTTCCTCTGTTCTATATGTGAGATATGAGAATGTGCCTTCCTGTAAAAAGGAGTTGTACAAGTGGATGAGTGATGCGTGAGTGTCAAAGTCGTACTTCTGGCCCTAGTTGGCGCTACTAAATCAAGAGAAGCACCCTATTGGCTAAAATTGTTGTCTTCGTAACAGTTTGTCCATTGGCAAACGCCATAAGAAACAGTAAAATATTTTTCTTATCCCCGTTTGTGTGAATGATTTTTATCATGCCTACTTTCAGCCACTATTAACCAAGCCTGTTTTGAAACAAATTACAACTTTTCAAAACGTTATGCATTAAATTTTAATTACAGTATTTAAACGTGTAACTTGTCAAAAATTAGCAAATAAACTGGGTTCGAAAAAATAGCTTGATAAAAAAGAAGGAAATTACTATGGATCTTATATTATCAAATCAATTTATTGAATGTATTTGTAGCAACGGTTGTTCAGCCGTTTTTCCGAAAAAGTGATATAGATGCAGTTTTATTTGTTTAAACTGATATAGTGTTTTTTTCAAGAATAAAAAAAAATGAATAAAGTACATGTCGCAATTATTTCACAATTTTTACGGGAAAAATTATTTATACGAGAAATTATGCGTAATTATAATACTTTTTATTTCATGATATATCAATATTTGTAAATGAGCATAAGTTATGAAAGAAAAATAAATCAAAGGAAATTTCAGATGAAAATTCAGGAGCAAAATCTATTATTTTTAAACTTAAATTATTTAAAAATATTTTCTCAATTTCTGAAGTAATATCATATTATATATATATATATATATATATATATATATATATATATATATATAT
>JAPMOQ010044403.1:4980199-5006465 GCA_026543055.1 Argiope trifasciata
TATATATATATATATATATATATATATATATATATAATATTACTTTAGAAATTTTTGAGAAAATATTTTTAAATAATTTAAGTTTAAAAATAATAGAATTTTTTATATATAATTTTTGACTGATTTTTCATTATTGAGATATTTTAATGTAAATAATATTAAAACCCTATTTAAAAAATAGGATTTTAATATCATTTACAACCATTCAGAAACCAAGGATTAATCAGTATCTTAAGATTAAAGATACCACTGACAAGCTTTTGATTAAATTTCTATTATATTTTCCCAAGACATATAAAGATTTTCTGGATAAGTAAAATACATTTCTAATAACAAAGTTTTTGAACCTCCATGAAAATATTTTAATATAAAACTTTCCTTACCTTACGAATAGTTTTAACATGTAATAAAATTTTAGTATATTTTCTAGGGCGTATAAGGCTGGTTGCGATTCTCAAAATTTTATTTTCATGTTTCTGACCCTAGTTGCAGGGAAAAAAAATATGTTACTGCCCTGAAATGCATTTCCTATAAAAACGGAAGCTCCATTTTTTCCTATAACAGACAAAAAGTTGAATAAAATCCACTGGAGTTTTTTTATGGGTTTTGTATATACATTATTTCTCTATATCTTGCTTATAGGCGGTGAAAATATCACGAGTATCATAACATGATAATACGCAACCCATCAATAAAATGCCTTACTTTTCTAAATAGAAATTCTGGAATATATCTTGAGAATATTTGATTTACAAATACATTGTTTTTTCTGCAATTCTTTAATTATCTAAATTTTTTCAAAGAGAATACAATAATCACAAGTTTAATCTTTCAGTGAGTCATAAAATGAAAACTTAACACCCTATACAGACCCCAAGTATTTTTTTAAATAATTATCTTAATATACCCATTTTTTAAAATATCTAAGATGTGTAAAACCATTCCTCTTAGCTCCAAACAAATTTATAACCTTATACAGATTAGCCTATATTATATGTAATATTATTACAGAATATATAATATTATGACATGTTATGTAATATGTAATATTATTACATGTAAATAATTT
Source organism: Argiope trifasciata (assembly GCA_026543055.1). NCBI lineage: Eukaryota > Metazoa > Arthropoda > Arachnida > Araneae > Araneidae > Argiope > Argiope trifasciata. The sequence continues at coordinate 4,981,269 of JAPMOQ010044403.1, forward strand.
TATTATATGTATTAATAATATTACATGCATTTTGGATTCATAATATCACATGCATTTATAGTGTCTTCCTTACCATGAGCGATGCCATGAGTAAACAAAGTGATTCGGACCTGATCTTTTTTTTGTGCAAGTTTTGTCATTTGCGGGTGGCAACAACTGCATTGCAAATTGGGTAACGATTTAAATTCGCTTCATGTAAGTATTTTTTTAGATGGAATATGATAATTGTTTTAAGGTCTTCAGTCTAGGCGGAATAGAAGTCACTGTTGCAACTGATTTGTTGCTTCAGCATTTAAAAATAGTTTCTTTAAGCTCGTTCAAATGTTAGACTGAAAGGATGAATGGTTTAAACCTGATGTTCAAAGTCAGGTTACATTAATTTGGACTTTGATTTTTATATTTAATGTATTTTCTGATAGCTCCAGTCATGTGCATATTGACTTTATACTTGATAATCAGTAAGATATTTTAAGGAAACTGCTTATAACTTTAGGCCTCTTTGACATAAAATTTCGTTGCCACCTGTCTAAAATTTGGGTTTACTCAGAGGAATAACAATATAAAAAAAAATTGAATGCTAAATACGTAATGACACTTCCTTACACTAGATAGCTCCAAACCATTTTACAAAAAGCAATTTTAGTCATTTTCTAATGCAATTCCATTAAAATGTTCTATTCATTGGAAATTCTAAGAAAAACATCCTCATAATTGTTTAAAAGCAATAAAAGATCAAAGTCCAAGTAAGTTATTTATCGAGTTCTCCCTTCCTTTTTAATATGTCTTCTTTAACTTTTAACTTACCAAATAATATATAAAACTAAATGATATCCTTAATCTTTCCTAAGTATACACGTCCTCACCCTTTTCGGCCCCCTAAACAATTTATCGAAACAAAACACCTCTAGAAGAGGCGAAGAATTCCTTTGAGAATACCGAATTCATTTTATCGAGCGGCTTTGAATTATGCGCCGTGAAACGGAGGAATTCCAAAGTGTTTTAATGTCGATGCATTAACTTCGACCTCCATTTTAATGCGGCAAACCACAAAAGCGTCCTACTTGTGGCTTGATAAAGGTCGTTAGGATATCCTCATCACAATCTAAAACAAATATCGATTTTCAATTGCCGGAGTTGGAAGCTATTAACACAGCTTCGAGGCACTTCTTCGTCTCTGCCTGTTGATCTAGACATTAAACTCTCAATCCTGTACGCTGCGTTGGAGATGGGATCTTTATGGCGATCATAAGCGACTCGGCGATCCGTCATCTCAGGTAATTACGATCGCCCCAGTATTGTTGTAAAGGAGTGGGATTGAATTTGCTACTAATTATTTTGACATAATGTTCGATGCTAATCTTGGGAAGAAGACGAAATGGAATCATGGAATGCCTTGGTGGATTGATATTTGAAAAAGGATTATTTACTTTCCGCACCTATTCGATGTATTTTGAGGGGTATACTTTAAAAATATTGGTTATTCACCGCATATGCGAATTTTTTTTATTGTTTTTCTTTGTAGTTCAGACTTTCCTCATTCCAAAACAGTTTATCTATTTTAGGAAAATAAAGACCTGACCTATCACCCAGGGGAATTTTAAGCAAAATTTAATTTAACTAAAATTTGTCTTCAGTTTTTTCAAAACTGTATTTATCATAAAAATCCTCTACTATTAACATGATATCTCAATAACTAATAGAGAAATTTACTTAAAAAATTCAGCATGGATTTTAAACAATACGGGCAATGAAATGAAGCACAAGTTTAATTGTTGGTGAATTACTTTTTTATTTATAGGTGTTTTTCGAATAATTCATTTGTAAATTTATGGAAAAAACGCATATACACATATATTTCTACATATTACTTCTTTGAATTCTCAACATTTTTCTTAGTTTTTTGGTTCATTTCATTCATCATTATATTTTATAACTTAAGAATAAAGAAAAATAGAATTGCTGCAGTACAATTTTGTCTAAAGTGTTAACCTTTATGGTTAAATTTTATTAAAATATGTTACATAGTTCCCTATTTCTCAAAACATATTATGATTTCAAATAATTTTGTTACATTTGTAGTATTTTGTATTATAATTGACAATGCATCTAAAAATCCTAATTTAAAAAGTTTTTTTTAATTCAATTTTTCCTCGAACTTTGTTGAACATCTTAATTTTGCTATTCGATCAGAAATATTCGGACGTTTTCGAAATCATCATTTTACTAAATGTCTGCAGATAGAGTGAACATATTATTTTTATCTCTAAATTTCTCTATCTCTCAAATAGCGATTATTTGCAAAGGCAAAAGGAACAATATTAAAATTTACGATGGTTGAGTTAGAATTCCATCACACTTCAATACAGATTGTGTATCAAATTAAATTAAAATATTAAAATTAATTGAGATTATAAGCATATCAAACCGATGTCATTAAACAAATAATAATTATACTTATAAGAAAACCAAATCTTTCATGTAAAATAATTGGTATTGCATAAATGAGCGTCAATTTTCATTAGCGAGCGCTCATATGCTAAAGGTTAAGCCTAGTTTTTGAGTTCGATTAAACTTTTAGTTCGCAAGCCTATTTCTTAATTTCTTTAAAATCGCATTTCTTTTGCGTGAAGGAAATTTTTGATGACCCGGTGAACCTTCTTCCGAACATTTCTATTTCTTATATCCATTAATTAGCAATGCAAAGAGATGAGTTTAATGCAGCTGTAAAGACGTACAATAAAAAATGATTGGAAATATCGGGATGATTTCGGATTCCGGATTCTACAAATCTCTATTGAACGAGTGACGTGATCTTTGGTTATAAATTTCAACCATTAAATATTAAACAATTGCAGAATAAATCATTCAATAATGTGATTGAATTTTTCGATGGATAACTTAGAACTCTATTATATTTCAATACAGATTGTGAAACAAAGTAAAGAAAAATATTTTTAAAAGCAAAGGGAATTGACCGTAATCAAACCAATCTACTTAAAGAAATAATGCTTTGAATCTTAGGAAAATAAAACAATGTTAGTAAAATATTTGTTATGGAAGATTATAAATATCTATTTACATAGTGAAGTTTTAGCGATTATCCATCTAGTGACGGTTAAGCCTATTTTGGCGTACAAATAAATTTCAGTTTCAAACCTAATTCTTAATTTATATTATATTGTATTTTTGTTCAATGTTTTTTTATCGTGACACGGTGAACCTTCTCCCGAACATTTCATTTATCATTATTTAGCTGAGCAAAGCGATGCTTTTAATACAGGTGTTAAAACATTCAATGAAGCAATCTGTAATTCGGACGATCATACGTTTACATTTGTTTGTTGCCATTCGACAATAAGAAGAAAGAGCGATGTTTGAGACTAGTACCTAAATGTTTATACATGTACAAATTATAAATAAAGCTTATTTATAATTCAGTTAAAATTATTATTCTTGAATATATAATAATATATAACAAATTTCACTATTTATGACACATTTATTGCAGTTTCTTATGTATTTAATTTTAAACAAAATAATATATTAATATTTCATTTATAAAATTTTTATCGCATTTTATTTATTTTACATTTTTATGGAATTCGATAGTTATTTGAAGACAGAATTTTAAAGAATATATATTTGTGGACAACCCCTCTTATTTTAACTTTTTTAGAAAGCTTCAAAGAAATTCAGGTCACTGCAATGGCGATATCTTTCAGAATCTTAATGGCATTCAACTAGAATTTTTATATAAGTTGTCCAATAAATCTGGATTTGACGAAAACGAAAAAAATATATGTATGCTGTATTTCAAACATGTGCAGTTAAATTTTATTTACCAAAAATACTCACATTTCCTACAAATATTTCACAAAAACACATCAGATTTCAAATAAAGCTTTAATAGTAGAGTATCGTATATTCTGTATGTTTCATAGAACATCATTCAAGAATCTACGTTTTATATGTAAAATATTTGGAATTCCTTTAAAAGTTTCACTATATCCTATCATGTTTTTGTGCTATTTTTATGAAAAAACTGTGAATTGTATTGTTATTGAAAGCTTCAAATAATTTTTAAGCTTTCTGTAAGATGGTGATGAGAAAGCCAAAATAATTTCTTTGATAGTCCAGTTACATTAACAATCCTTTTACCTATTTTGCTATTTTGGGACGGACCTTGCAAGTCCAAAAATGTCTTTATTTTATCATAAAGATTTGGTTTCAGAAGGCCAAGCAGGAATTGATGAAAGAAATCATTGGAGACCTCAGTAGCCTCATTGTAAGGTCTCGGCTAGGGAACCGAAATTTTTAGATTCGATATTTCATTCCACCGAATAACCGTCCTTTTTGAGTCAGATGACATGGACGACACCTGATCTGGATTTCTCTCTCCAAACTTCGACACTAAACCATCTGGCGAAAATTCAGCAACGACAGATTTGATGTCCACTAGACCCTCACTTACACGACCACCTGATTGGTCCAGAAGCTTTTACCCCCCTCCCGGTAACTATAAAAGGCCGGTACTCTCAAGCTGAGGTCGTCATGAATGAATCGTAGTTGCGAATTGGATGGTGATGAATAGTAGTCAGAGTCGCCGAGATAATACCGAAGCAACGGCGAAGTGCTAAATTGTTGTGTGCTGTACTATACCTATCGTGTGTACATCTATAGTACACCTGTCATGTGTAGTAACCAGTTGTGTGAAATAGTGAGTGGGCAGATAAAGGGAGAAGATACAGAGGAGTGTTTCAGCCGTTTGGAGAGACCGGATAGCGAAGCTTCGAGGATCATTCGAGCTGAATCCTATCTAGCCGCTTTTTGTGCTGTAGACTTTGCCACTACCTGATACCTATTTCTAGGCTATTGTTGCCGTAGTATGTTGTCCTGTGTATTCGTCTCGTCTGTCCATATTTTTTGTCTTCGTGTTGTCCCACTTACGTGGAAATAAACATCGTATTTTTTTCTATTGAAGGAATGTCATTATGTTTATCAAACCACACACCTTCTACATATTAATTCAAAAAGGTGTTTTTAGGACTGGAGGTCTGATATGTTAATTTTTGCAAAATCTGAAATTCCAAATTTTAAACAATTTAAGTACATTTTATATTTTATTTAAGATAATGTTGCAAAATCAGTAAATTTCTTTTATTCTTCTAGAAAACTGTGTGCAAGAATTGATATCTTCGTTTTCTTGAGGGGTGTAATAACAATTATAAATCCCTTCTCTATCTTCACTTATTTATCCCTGCTTTACCCGCTACACGAATCGTTTTATTGACTTCTTCTTTTTTGTCATCGAACGTGAATTGAGTAGATTAATTGCATTGGAGAGAAAAAAGAGTAACTCCACACGATATCGAACTATTCAACAAACATTATCTAGCAGAGAATTAAATGGATGGTAAAACAATTTTCCCGCTAAAGTATAGCTTTATCTTATCCATCAATTAGAGTCAAATATCTTTTTGTGCTTTTTAAAAAAAAGTAATTTGAAATGAAATATAATTGAAATTTCAACAATATTTTTCTATTTTTAGGCATCAGAAAATCTTTACAAGGATGAATCATTTAAAACTTTTCAACTTTCGTTATTTCTATTATTTCAGTTTCCATCAAATTTGAATGCTTATAATTCGAAAATGGATAGCATTTGTATTATTGAAAGATAAAATATCAAACTGCGGTAAAACATTTAAGATAACTTAAAACGGGAATAATAAACATGGTAAAAAATTAACATTTCATATGACCTCATAACAAAATTTTTTGTACCAAAGTAACAGATATTTCTATTCCTGTGTGCCAAATGTTATTAGTTTAGTCTTTTATGTATTCCATTTACTTGACTTCTACTGTCGAACACAAAAACTTAATCTAATCGGAGTTCACTCAAAATTTCCTTCAAATCTACAAATTCTGTCCACAAATCATATTTAAATTCATCTAATCTATAACTTTTGCAGAATTCTAAATTCGTTAAAAATATATTCTCTATGTTTTATCAATTTTGAAAGAAAATATTTTAATCACATTTTCTAGTATTAAACCTGAGAATGCTGAACTAATATTAAACGAATCACGAGATGCAATAAATAGGTTTTTTTCATTATCATTCTGGAAAAACACCAATTTTTAAAATACTAAAAGAATAGATAAAAATAAATATTTGCTTCTTAGACTAGAATAATAAAAGTAGAATAAATACTATTTATGCTTCGTTTTTATATATCCCTCAATTTCAATGAATGTATTTACTGTTGATAAGAAAATAAATATCCTTCTTTGTATCCTTCTTAATTAAACAAGATAACTATTAAAATTCCAAGCGATATTTCCAACATTATTTCTTCTGAGGCAGTAATGCGTCGAGTACCAGTTAGTATATTATAGTTTTTAGATTAAACACTGAATATTTAGAAAATACATTTCTTTGCATTGGACATTAAATATGTTAAAGGGATTTTAAGGAGCATAATTTGATAAGAAATTTCTCCGAAATAAAAGTTATAAAAATTAAATAATAAAACAGAAGTAACGAGTTTTATGTTGCTATCAAAAGCAGACATCTACCAAAAAGTCCATTCTGATTTTCTTTACCAGCCTGTAATAAACTTGTCACTTTATTACAAACCAGAGTCTCTCGAAGTCTTTCTGGGAAACATCTTTGTAAACATTTATTAACATGAATAAACATGTTGGTGTTTTAGATGGCTGACAATGTAAACAGAGAACAATGATGAAAAATGAAAATGAGTTTAATGAGAAATAACTTTAATAATAAAAAACTTTATAGATTATTTTGAATTCTTAGCAATTAATTGCTTTTATTAATTGCTGAAAATTAAAATCAAAATAAATATTACAATACTAGAAAATTTGATGAAAGAAAAATAGATTGTGTATATGTAATATGTATGATTGAGTATAATGTATGTATGAGTGCATATGCATGATTGTGTATATTTTGTTATGTATTTGTTTAAAAATTCTCTATATTTTCTGCTTCACACTTTTATAAGCTTGAAATCGCACATTTTCTTTCAAAATATACTAGTATTGCTAAGAATTACTTAAAAATAAACCGATTCAATTAGTCTCCCATGAACTTTCTCAAATCCTTCCTTATAAAGATGTAATACTGTCACCCATAGAGATGAAATAAACCATGAATACTACAAGAGCTCAGATTTTTATTATCAGTGTTTCGCTTATGAGTATGTATCTTAATATAAAGAAGAATACCAAAAATGTATTTTAAGCCATATTTTTAGCCTTCTGAACAAGGTATAAAGTTTAGTTAGAAAACGACATACCAAATTTCATTCATTTGTGTTTTTGAGTTATAGCGTTTAAATACGCGAGTCCAATATGTGATCAAAATTTTGATGTGTATATAAAATTTGATTAAATTTTTCATTATATGTTTAAAATGTGTAGTAATTTCATCTATTTTTGTAGGATTTTGTGAGTTATTATACTTCTATAAATGTGAAATTACAGATAGGCAGATGATTGAACTTCCAATATTGTAACATATCTCCAATTTAGATATTAAATAAAAATAGGAAACTTATTTCATTTGCTTTTGAAGTCAGTTATATTTTTTTCCCTTTATTTATAAAAAAGGAAATAGATGACGGATCTTTCTTTTATTTAGAAAAGCAAATAATTGTTTTGATTCTTTTTCAAAATTTTTTATGTAATAGATATATTCAAATTTTTCGATACTTAAATTAAAAGGCACTGCATCTATACGAAAAATAAAATGCGTAAAGTTAATTTTTTTATTATTAAATTTTAATTACATTTTTGGAGGTACCAAAGTATAAAATTCTAAATCGCACAAAAAATTTAGGAAAGTATTTTATTTTATCAATGCCACAATTATGTTTTAAAACTTAAATCGATTTTTTTTCCTTTTATTTCTCAAAATTGAAAAGGACAAAATAATTATGCACATACTTGAAATCCTTTAAAGTAAACTATTTTTTTATTCAATTGGGGATTACGCAATTCATTTTTGCTTAATTAGACAACATAAAAAAGCATTAGTCATTACCGCAAGATATAAGAAAAATAATCTTAATCAATTATCTTTCTACCAAGGGCGAAATCTAATCAATAGAGACTTCTAATAATTTTTTTCATTCTTTTACAAGTAGCATTAGATGACACTTTTTTTTTTCTTTCAGCATTTTTTTTTTCTTTAAAGAAAAGGTTATGCTTTTAAAAAAAATCCTAAGAACAAAAAAGTGAAAGAACTGATGAGACCCTGCATTTTTTAAGAAAGTGATAATTCAAGTATGTTTTTCTCTCGAGCTTTGAGTTGAGATAAATACCCAGAAAGAAAACTTAATTATTTCTAAGCACCTTTTTATGCATCTTATTAATTTGTTTCATTTGAAAATTTTCTGCTTAGATTTTTTTAAAATTATTTTATGCATTGTTGCAGTTTTTTATTTATTTATTTATTAGAAATTTCGTTAATACATTTTTTTTCTTTTTCACAGGTTCGGTATATGTTAAATTATTTCTTTTTCCAAAAGTATGAAACTTTCTGAGACATTTTCGTCACTTTATATATTTCAGTTTCCATCATTGTCAAATAATAAACAATAAAAACTCTTTCTATATTTTTTTATCAATGAGTTGTAATCCTTATATATTTTTTTCGTCTATGAGCGGTAATCTTCATACATTTTTATACACGATTTATAAATTTTATATCATTTTTTTCGTCTATGAGTGGTAATTTTTATATATATTTATAGATGATTTATAATCTTTATATATTTGTTATGGATGAGTAGTAATTTATATTAATATATATAATATGAATTTTGAAACTTTTTCTTGAAAATGTGGAGATTAAATTAAATCGATCTTCTCAAAACTGTCTGGCATACCTTTTAATAACTTTACTGTTAACCTCGTTTTGCCTGCATAAAATTGTGAACCTTGGATGAGGCTGTGAATGCCACCAGTGTTGAGGTTTTTGTTTTCTCAAGAAAGTTAAGTAATATCATTGACTCTCTGATTCACCCGAGAGCACACGGATAAATAAAAGTGAATGATCGGACTATTGAAGCAACAACATTGGCGGGATTGGGATTGAGTCCCATGGGTCATCACCGGTCATGGTAAACCCTACCCCCTCAGGAAGTACGTCCCGTAATCGATAGGACTCAGAACCCCAATTTTAGTGTACCCTCCAGGGTGGTGAAATCCAACAAGCATGCTGGAAGTATCTCATCCTTACTTCGATGACACCCCCCACCCAGCAGATTAATCCTTTCATAGTACTTAAAAGAAAAAAATGTTTATTTTAACGCCATTTTTCAAATAGGTTGATACCAATATACGATAAAGTATGTTTTATTATTATTTTATGCATTTTTTGAGTGTTTTTTATTAAAATGTTTATTTAAGCAATTCTTTTTTAGAAGGTTTAATATGTGCTGAATTATTTATTGTTACAAATCTGTGATGCCACTAGTCAACATTGTTGTCAGTCAGCACCGGAATGAATGATAATCAGTATTAAATGCTGTTGGATGCGCAGAGCTTGGAGATGTATTTTGTGACTTTGGCGACCAAATGGATAATACTCAAATCCTTGAGATTTTTATCGATCAGTCCTTTAAGATTCGAGGTGCATCTGATTAGTCTAGATGCTTCTTGCCCGCCTCCTGGAAACTATAAAAGGATGGCAATCTCAAGCAACATGCAATATTGGACGTAATTGACAACAAGTAGAAGTCTCTGAAAGGATATTGCAGCAACGGTGGAGTCAAGATATTGTTAAACTGAGCTGTATGCCTTGTTGTCTATTGTGGACGCATCATCGAATCCTGAGAAGTTATAGTGACTTAGCTGAGTGAAAAGCAGTGAGAGATTTCAGCAGTCTAGAAAGACTGTAGAGTGAAGCTTAGAGGATCCACTCTCCTCCTGAATCCTCTCTGGTCACTTTGTGTGATATGGGCATTGTTACTATTGAATTTCTACTTGTGTGCTGCTGTGTGTTTATCTCGACTGAAAATATTTGTCGTCTGTGCTGTTCTGTCTTCGTGTAAATAAACGCTGTCGTTGTTCGATTTTGTTTCTCATCCTATACACCCTGCGTTGTAAATCCATAAAAAAAAATTAAAACAAAATACACTAAACAAAACTTGCTTTGAAAATCAGTAACAATATATTTCCAAAGATCTAAAAGCTTCTAACACATCTTTGTCAATTTATACCTTTAAATTATCGTCATTGTTTTATCATAAAATTTATATATATATATATATATATATATATATATATACTCGAGTAGTTGCATGAAAGAAAAAAAAGTTTAAAAAATGCTCATTTTTCACTAAAAATTCTGTTGGCTAGTAAGAATTGTTTAACTTTTGGTAAACTTAGGTGAAAGAGAAATCAAAGAAAAAAGAGGGTTTTTTTAAGGCTGAGGAAGAAATCCGGAATTTCAATTTAAAACTAAGAATCCATAATCCATCAATGTCAAAAAAAGAGCTGTGTATCAAAGTGGATGATGGTTGTTTCATGACACTATCTCATGTTTCATTCTTTTCAGGGATTTTTCTTCATACACCCAGGAAAATATTAGATCCAAATAAAGAGAAAATATGCTAGCATATCTCAGAACACTAAATTCACTTCATCTGAAATCAATTGATTAAACTTAGAGAAGAAAATATTATTAATTATTAATCTATTTTGCATTCACGCATCAATTGGCATAAGAATACCAGAATCAATTGCCAGAATATAAAATATCAGAGTAATTCCTTTCAGCAAGCTGGATATAAAAGGAAGATTCCTTTATACCTAAAATAATATCTGGATACATAAACTATTTATGTTAGAGGTAATCAATTAAGGGTTGGAAAAAATGTTTTTAACTTCTAAGATATTCTTTCTTAATTAACTTCCCTTAACTTCTAAGATACTACAGTTATGGAAGAACTTTTAAGTGCAAAAGTTGTTCGCCTTAATGAAGCGTTTATTTAGCTAAATGGATTTATTTTCTATCGTCAGTATTAAGAATCTATAGAGAAATAAAGAAATCTTAAATAATTTTCATTCACCCCTTCCACCATTGGTCATTTATAAACCTTTACTTTTTTACTTTTACTTTACTTTTTTTAACAACATATTTCAAGCCAGTTAAAATTCAAGCAAAATTCGTCTAATTATCTCTTTTACAAGATAGCATGGAGAAAGCGGCATAGACATATACATATTTGTGCTTACAAGTATAGGATAAATTAGTAGGGGCATCTGTGAAAAGAATGAAAACTTTTAATTAGTAAGTTGCTGGGCTACCTCTGACCTGAATGAAAGCTTGCATTCGACATGGGATTGACAAATAAAGGTCACGAACAAAAGGTCATCGGGATTCACGCCCATTCCTCGTGCAGGACTGTCTGGAGTTCAGATAGTGAGTGTGGAGGTGGAAACTGAGCACGGACTAAAACATCTTGTAAAGGCTCAATGATATTGGGACCAGGGAGCTGAGGACACCTGGTTAGCTATTCCACTTCATCACCATGCTCATGTAACCAAAATTAAACACAGCGAGATATGTGAACAGAGGGTGCTGTCACCTCGGAATACAGGATGTTTATCGAAAAGAGGGTCTGGAGCATAGGGTGAACATGATCATTAAAAATATTTCTATAATGGTCTTCTGTTATCATCTCTCTCAAGACAACGAGAAGGAAAAATCTGAGGAAAGACATTGGACCCAACACCATCACAGAACCCCCTTCCATGTTTCACGATTGAAAACAAACTGCCAAACATGAAACATTAGGTGATCACCAGGTGGTGACACGTCTGGTTGTCTGGAATGGTAAATGAGGTTTCATCAGACCTGGTGACGTTCCAATTGCAGTTGTGTCCAGTTTCGTTAGTCTCGGCATCACTGTAGTTTCTTCATAGCAAGCCGTGTTGAAACTAACGGTTTTGGAATAGCCACTCTGCCAGGAATGTTCGCAGTATGCAACTCCAGTTGAATAGTTTTTATGAATATAGGCTTCGGAAGGTAGGTATTCCTCTCGGACGTTACCTGAGGTAGTGTAGTCGAGCGATTTCGAGGTAATCTTCTCGGTTTTTCGTGGAATCGAGCCACGAACATGCAACTCTTCGGATCCAAAGCCGTGATCTCAGAACCAGGTCACCTCGATCCTACGTGGTTGTGGTTAGAGGCTAAATAGTAATAACCAACATTTTTCTCCCTCGTTTGTAGACTTATTCTTTTCTATTACTTATAGGAACTGTATATTTTCAACTATTACTCATAAAAGCGATATTCTAACTTATAGAAAACTAACTTTTCCATTAAAGTGTAACAAAAACAAATACAGATTATGCTACCTTTAGGGTTATAGATCTTCGAATAAATTTGTACTGCCAAATTTCCTCAATTCAATATTTAAACTGTAATGCAATAAAGATTTCTTGCATTCATCGTACGGACGTGGAAAACTCATTATTCAAAACATTAGAATTATTTTAAAAAAAATGAAGTAATTATTTTACAAGTCATTAACATACCGGTTTATAAGTGAAATTAATGTACATTTATTTAAAATATTTAGCTTAAGACAAATAACTGCATTTAAAATGAGTAAAAAAGTATATTTAGGAAAAAATTACTTTCTTTTTAATTTCACAAGCAAGATTGTGATCATAGTGTTTGTTAAATTGGCCATAATGGAAAAATCCAAATATTTCTCACAAAGATCCAACAAAATTATCTTTTATATCATAGCATCACTAGCAAAAAGTTCCATTTACTATCTTTAACTATTTCATGATCTGATTCCAGTCAGTTTCTTTAACCTAGTGTGATACTCATGAGAGTAGATTTGCCAACATTCTCATTAGTATAACGCTGGGTAGAAGATTATAATATATAGTCTCATCTTTCAATCTAAGATTTCCAATACGATTCATCATTAACCTTATGAGCCGTTGTGGCAAGTTCTCGGCTTCGGAACCTTAGGGTTTAACATTTGAGACCCAATTCCACCCAAGAACCGTTATAGAAAATAGGCTAAATCTGAATCTGAACAGGCTGAATATCTTCCAGATGACTCCTAAGTGGTTGCCTCCTCTCCAAGTTTCCACACCACACCGGCTGAATATCTTCCAACCGGTGTGGTGTGGAAACTTGGAGAGGAGGCAACCACTTAGGAGTCATCTGCGTCATCTGAGGGTTGTTCAAAATTAGGAGGGTCAACCTAAAATACCCTCACTGTTGCTTAAAGATGGTACATTAATATAAACTGAATCTTATTAATATTAGAATAAGTTTTGTTTAGCATTGCTGTACACTATACTGTATCTTCTGTACTTTGCTTTTTGCAATTTTATTTTTATGTTCATGCATTTTAAAACTAATTTTTTAATGTAAATTTGAAATTAAATCTCTTGACTCAAAAGTAAGATAGAGTCTTCTTTGGTAAGTTATAAATTTCAATATAGTAAATTAATGACATAATTACAGTTTTCATATCATAATTTTCTATTTATCTTGTTTAATGAGAAATTTTAATTTCAATATTTCGGGTGAGGGGATATTTTTTTCCAAAATAAACGTGTTAATATATATCCTGGGAATTAGTAGTCCTTTTCTGGCTGTAACACTAGACATTTTGAAGCCTGGAATTTAACATTGCAGTCCAAAGACTTTTTCTATGCAAATACATGATTACTATAAGTATCTACATGAAATTTACATACAATAAAAAATAAATAAAATATCAAACTGTATATACGTTTGACAGGTATTGAAAGGTTCCACGCTAATGCAAAAAGTATTATATAATTTGGCTAAAACAATTACATGAACTGAGCTTAAGAATTCAATGAATATCGAATATGAAAGTAGATAGGGATAAAGTGAAATTTCAGCTTCAAGTCTTTGCTGAATTCTGCAAGAAAAGATTGAATAATAGAATGAAATGAAGCTCAGACTACTAGATCGATGAACATAAGTCATAAATCATGTAAAATCAATTGATCTCACTGAAATGAGCTCACGTACTGGCGTCTCTCTCTTCTCTGAAGAAAGAGAATGAGAAACAGATATTTACATCATGGCCTGGATAAAATTTCTCTCATACATACTTTTTTCATGTAATAATTATAGTTTTGCTTGTTGGGAAAGAACATTATTGTTGAATTATTTTTTTTATATTCACAAAGGTTGATGGTTACGATATTTAACTTCTTCCAGTTTATCTGTAAGTTTTGAGGTTGTTTATTTAAAAAAGTAACTACAAAATAATATTTCTGAGAGAACATGTTTGTTTCTTTAAACCCTTAGTTTTTATTGGAGCCCTTTATTTTATATTTTAAACTCTTAATTTTTATAAAAACCAAAATTTTATATCTATATTAAATTCTTAATGCTTATTTAAAACCTTATTTTATATCCGTTTTAATCACAATTTTTATTGAAACTCTTGTTTCATATCCATATTAGTCTCTTAATTTGTGTTTAAACCCTTATTTTATATCTATAATAAACTCATAATTTTTATGAAAATCCCTATTTTATAACAAACGCTTAATTTATATATATATATATATATATATATATATATATATATATTGAAAATTTAAATAATATTTACTTTTGATTAAATCATTTGTACTATTACCACCTTGAGAATATTATTTAAAAAGTAAGTCAAAAATAAGCGGAAGAAAGCAAAAGAAAGGAGTAATGAATTTAGTTTTTCATTGTAGACTATTTAAATATTTGTATACTTAATGTGACTCTGGTGTTAAAATAAATTTGCATAGACATTTCAAATATGGAGGAATTAAACAGAAACCATGAAAGAAATATGAACAGCGCATAGAAAGACGAAGCGACCTAATTTCGTCTGCCACTTTTATTCTTAAAGCTGTTATATAGCGTTATTCTTTCGGTAAGGTAACTTCAATTAAGGATAAGGAAGATGGGTAGTTTCCAATAATTCTAAAGTTGGTGCATAATTAAGAGACTTTTCTTTGACGCACTCTATTTTTATAAAAATTTACAGTATTTTATAAATTTATGAAGGAAAGTATTCTTCTTCTTCTTTTAGATTATGAAAATTCTTATCCATAATCATACGCATATTATGTTGTACTCCTTTGAGAAAGGATTGAGATCAACGTAGTCATTTCATGATCTAAATGAATTTTTTGGTGAGGGTACAGCCAGCGAAAGTCGATTCAGAGAATGGTCTAATCGGTTCAAGTATGACTAACCTAGATGGAAAGATAACCCAGGAAGAGGTGGATCATCGGATTTTGACAACCAGGCTTTTTGACAGCCGTGGAAGGGGACAGACGCTTGACAACTCGAATGCTGGCAGTCATCTGCAGTGTTGATCATTCAACTATCATTCACCTTCTCAAAAAGGTTCGAAAGGTGTTGATATTGGCTGAACCGGTCTCCCATTAACTTTGGGGTTCCGTTTCTGAAGGATCTTGCCAAGGAATGAATGATAGTTTTATTTCAAAAACCTCAAAACATAGAAGTTGACTAAAGAACTCTCAGGAGAACTAATTTTTTGACGAATTCAAGGAATTAATGGTGGATGTCAAAGTACGGATTGTTTTCAAGTACCTTGAATTCTTTGTTCGTGTTATCGAACATCTAAGAAAATGGGAAGCAATTATTAAAGTCAATGGTGACTACGATCTGAATTAATCATTTAAAAATGCTACTGTTGAATTTTTATGTTTCACTTTTCATAATAAATAGTTTTCAAGAGCACCTGATGATATTTTTTAAAAACTCCTGATAATTATAAACCAACCTAATAGTTTGTATCAATCTCGATCCTTTTGAAAATATTGGGATAATCTTATATTGGTAATATTAGATTAGTCCATTCCTGCTCATGTGGGAATGGAAAGAAATGAAAGCGCTGATGCCCTCGCCAAAACTTCCCGTGAGTTAGATAAAACAAAATTTTGTCACCTCAGAAGCTGTTAACGCAGTAGCAAAACGTTTATTTTTTAAACAAACTTTCAAAAAGCTTTCCATGCCGTATCCCAATTTCCCCAAACACCTTTCTTCAATGATTGTAAGACTCCGCACAGGTCAATTTAAAGGCATGAAAATATCGCCAGACAACACTATATACCACTCCATTTGCAAGCATTTCCCCTCATCACAATAAAGCCCAGAACACTTCAACTGCCTAACTCCCTGCTATCTCAGGACTCTTTGGCCCTCTTTCGAGGGATGATGTTCCATATAGCCTTCAGGCTCAGAAGCTCGCTGAGCTCGTTCTGAAGACTTTTGGACACATTTAAATTTTTTATTATCCACAGTAAACGACTACAGCAACAACATTATGTTAGTCTGTTCCATCGGTTACCTCAGAAAAGTGGATTTGAATCTCCAGGAATGGTGGTTGGTTATCGTCAGCCTGGTGCTTATATAAATAATATGGCGTGGCTACACATTACCAACGCCGCTATTTCCTCTTATGGAGGGGATGATATTGAGACAGGTAATGACATTTAGGACCGAATTCTTGCTGATGCTGCAGCCATGGTCCGGTCATTTATCGTTATTGATGTGACATAATGAAAGTTCGGAATAGTCAACTTGTGATTATTTGGATAGGCTGTCCAGTTTGGAAGCATTGCATACAAAAATATGAGAAACTCCTGAAATGATGGTTTGTTCTCGCTTTCCTTGGGGTTTTAGACAGACATCCTTGTGGGACATCCCTTTCCAGTGAGTCTTACTTCTGATCTCCAATCCACCACGAAGGCTCAAAGCACGAAATACTAAATGACCAGACCTCCGCAACAGCAACACTGGCGGGAACTGTGATTGAGTCCTAATGACCATCACCAGACGCAGTACAACCCTTCCAGTAGGAAGTATGCCCCGTCATCGATGGGAGGGTTAGACCAAAACCTATTATTCTACCCACCGGGTTAAAACCAACCACCATACCGGAAGCATTCTCATCCTCAATTATGAGGTGCTCCCTCGGGGGGGGGCTTTCTAGTGAAATGATGTGCTTGATTCTGATGGGCTTGCATCGTGGCGATGATGGGCCTTAAAGACACAGCCTTTAATCCCCGTTATTGTTGCTGCAATGACCTGGTTATTCATCTTTATTCATGTAGCGGGGTTGATTACTCAGTTATTAGGTCAGTCTTATTACACATAAAAAAGGCATTTGTCTGTGTTGTGTCTTAAGGCAATTTACAAAACCGTTGACAGTTATCTATCAGTAATTTTAGCCGAGTGAGGGCCTCTTGGTTTTTCAGTAGCCCCAACTGGGGTCAAAAGTACGAGTTTGCCACTCAAGAGTCACAAACCTTTTTATGAGGAGGACTTCATTCATGCATGTATTTCACAGATCGTGATTTAGACCTGAATCTGAGAACTATCACCTCTGAACCAGTTAAACCAGCGGTATTACTCACGACACGGATGACTTTATGATAACGGCAAATTTATATGAGCACCAGTAACCACTTCTTTGGCTGCTGAGATTCGAACAAAAAACATAAGCTAGATTCTAGTTTAATGTCTTGCCAACCAGGCTATCTCGGCCTACAAAAGGCATTTAGCCGTGGAATATCAAAATTAAGGTGCGCTGATCCATGATTGTAAATTATGGTAGAATCGAGTATTAATTGTAGAATTTTCAGATTCTGATCACAATTCCATATTACTAGATGCTTTATCGTTTTTCCCAGATGTTTTATGAGTTTAAGAAGTAGTCAAATTAGAGCTATTTAGAATTAAATTCTAATGTTTATAGCTGATTCTATTTTTTTTTTATCTGTATGAAAATCAAGTGCTTCTGTTTTGGTCATAAGAAAAGTGATTACTGCTATCAAACTGTAAAAAATTTAAGGACTGAGTAATCTCATTTTAATAATTTATATGAATGATCATTCCGATTCGTAAATGGAAATTAATAACTTTATTCAAATACTTTATTCAAAATGATATGAATAACAACGAAATAAAGCAGAAAAAGATATAAATCTCATAAAGTTATCAGTCTGAGATTTAGAGAAAAATCTCAGACTTTCCGCGTGATAAGTTGATTTCTATCAAAGAGATGAGTTTCCCGAAGCAGACTTAGAAGAAAAGAAGCAATTTTGACAAAAGAGGCCCGGGACTCCAGCTGACAGCATATATTGCCCGAAAGACATAAAATGTCGGTTATTTCAGCTTCGGAAGATGAATTAAAATCGTTCTCGACATTGACAGTCAATCGGAATTCTTCAGATTCGTTCAATCTTTTCACGCAACCCTGCCTCGGCTCATACTTACTCCTGACAGGAAAAAAAATTCTTCATCACACCCCATTTTCGTGAAAGAATGAAACTGGCTTCAAAATCCAGCTCGTTTCAAAATTCGAATAAGATCTTCAGTATCAATTTTTAGATTTGCGAAATAGACATTGGTCCCTTTTTAGGTCTGTAAGTGTTTGTTTTTGAAATTTTTATGGATGTGCTCCAATTCATCAGCAATTCTTATTTTATTTTGTAAACGTAAAAGAAAGGATCTTAATAAAAAAAATGAAACTCGAGAGTTTGATGAATCATCAGCATACAAATTTTCTTAACCTTCCAGTGGGCGCGCGTATGTGAGAGGTACATTAGAGATGAATTTCATTTCATACCTTTAGATCTGGAGGCGCTGGGAACACCTGTCCTTGGCTATTTGTCCCCTTCATATGACCTACTTCCAGTTGCCGTCGTAAGTTTGGGGTCTGCCAAATTGGTCTCTGCCGATCAGATATTTGTATTTTAGATATACGCGTGACCATTCAGGTAAGTTTTTGTTTCGTATGATTTTACAATAAATCTGTGTTGTTTTAGACTGGCGACAGCTGGCAAATGCACTTATAAAGGAAAATGTTGAAAAAACCACCCACGTCTCTAAAAGTGAGTTAAAATTAAAGTGCTAAAGAGAAAAGCCGAACTAAGTACTGAAAAAGTAGAAGATGCGACGTCAGGGAAAAAATGCAAACTCTGCCAAAAAGAAAAGCGGACTAGAGTCACGAGCCTCAGTTATGAGATTTGCTAGAAATTTATAAGTTTGGAGCACAGTAAACACATTTGCTCAAATTGCAATGAAACGACAATGAAACTTACTTTCTTCCTTTTCATGTATAGCTTTCAATTACTTTTTCCTTTTTATATATAAATTCTGTATTATTTTTAGCACTTTTATATTTTATATGAAAATTGTTCTGTCAAAATATCGGCAATTTCCTTTATATTATTTTTAAATCAATACATTTAACCTGTGGTCATTTTATATTGTTATAGAAATCTATGTTTTTCTTTTTTCTTTTTAAATAAAAATGTTGAAAGTAATCGTAGTTATTAATCCTAAGCTATTTTCAACATAATTTTAATAGTTACGCCTCTAAAAATTTACATTTTACTATAGTGTATGTGGGAAATACGCGCGACTTTTCATGTTAGTATGACGGCCGTGCCCGCTAGAAGGTTAAACTAAAAAAAACTAATCTTAGAAATGATGTTTTAATGACACGAATAATGCCACAAAAACACTGCGATCTGGGAGGATCAAATTTGGTTTGAAACTTTCCCCAGGATTTGTAGATGTCTCTAAAGTTTAAATTAAATCCCATTAGTAATCTACATTTCACGCTGCGTGAAAACAAGTAAAAGGATAAATACAAAACTTAAGGCCTAGATTAAACTAATTTAGTACATAAACTTATTGCATATAAATTGTAGATCTATAAAAAATTTGAAGCCCCAATCTGACAAGAAATTGATAACTTGTTCTTGTGTAATTTCCCACGCATATGATTACAAGTTGAATACTTCCTCAAGCTTTGAGACACATGAATAAAAATGAATGATTTCACTGTCGCTGCAGCATTGGTCGGAATTAGGTTGATTCATAAATTCTATCATCGACCAAGTTACAACCCCTTCCAGGAGGAAAGTCCCTTAATCGGTAGGGGATAACTGAAACCACAGAAAAGAACGCCTTCCGATATCCCCGTTTCATTATAATTTGGATCACGGAAAGCTTTGATTTGCATTTTACGGGAATTTTAAGAAATATCAAAATATTTATAATATATACGAAAATAACTATGTACATAATTTTTGAACATGTAAGTAAGGATAATGAAATGAAGCAGTTAACAACCAACTTAAACTGCTTCATTTCATTATCCTTTCTTAACCAACCTCCCAACTTAAAAGAAAATTAAAGAGAAAAAAAAGAAAGAATGAAAGAAACTGATCCAAACCATTTCCCATTCCATTTTTGTTCTACAAATTTAATTTATTTTTAGTCTAAACCTCTCCTTTTAGTTAACTACTTCTAACGCGCACTCCAGAAATTAGATAAGTCTAGAATCTTCACGGTACCAAAAGAAGGGATAAAAATAATGACTCTCACGGCATAACTTCTAAAGATACGTAAGTTCCCATTCCTAAATCAAAACGTTTTGAAGAAATACTTGTAAGAATTTCTTAGTAAAAGCACCAAGGGGAAAACTTCTTGAGCTTTCCTTCTACAGTTTCAATACAAATAGATATGTTCCATATTCGTTACTAAATATAAATAAGGCCTTCTAGTGTAAAAAAAATAAATTGAAATTAACTCTAAATTTGTCTTCTTTTTTCAGCCACTTATCTGCAAAATTATGTTACATGTACAGGGCGTTTTTTAACTTAGAGTACTCAGAGACCTCTGAAGCTCAAAATATCAAAAACATTATTTTAAAATCCCTCATTTTTTTTAAAAAAAATCACAATTCTGTATTATGGAAAAATGGATCGAACTTTCATAAATAAAAATATTTGGAATAAAAACAGGCCGAACAAAATATTTAAAGATTACATTCAAAAAAATATTGTTCACATAAGATATTAAAAATTATATGTTCCAGGATTGCTTTTTCCTGTAAAAAATTCTTCAGATCTTTGATATTGGCAAAGATATTCCAACAATTTTCATAAAGTATCCTTTGCTTATTAAAAACATAATTTACTGTGCGAATGTAGTAACAAAATATTTAAAAAAATGAATATAATGATTAGTTTCATTATCATTTTTCTACAATAAATATTTTATTTTTTATATTTTCCCATTTTAAATTTCATTTTTGAAACATTGATCTATAATTTTAACGCAATAAAAAAAGGGAATATTTTAATGTTTAAAAATAGGATAGTTGGTACAATAAAGCAACCAATCCTTAATTTTGAAATTTATTTGTGTAATAATTGTTCATATAAAAATAACTTGAAGTAATTAAGAGGTGCTTGAAAAAGCAAATCCAGAATTACTAACATTTTTATAAATATAAGCCCTTTACTAACCAAAATTTGAGAACAAAAAATAATTCCCCTTCATAGCTATAAATAAGAGATAATAAGACTTAAAATTCAATTGTCTATAGGAAGTAATTGAAAATATTCCTTAACTTCAAACTATTTCTCCAGCAAGAGTATTTTTGGAATGAGAAAGACAAATGTCTGTAAGAGTTAATGGGGCTTCGAATTCAATAGGTAGTAATTGAAAATATTCCTTAACTTCAAACTATTTCTCCTGCAAGAATATTCTTGGGATGAAAAAGACAAATGTCTGTTTATCCATAATATTTATATTGAAATGCTTCCAATTAATAAAGACAACGCAAATATCAAATATTTAATTTTACTATACGGGTGGAATTATTTGTCTTTGCAATATTTTACTCATTGCAGTCATTTTACTTCTTTTAAATTTAGTTAATCGACATCATAATACTAAGCGATGAAACATAATAGAAATTAATATTCTTACAAAAAATATCTAAAAATAGTTTTTAGTACTTCAATAAATTGAAAAAGCTGAAAAATTTGATTGCAATTCGAAAATAAATTTATAAAGGATTTATCCAGAAATCTAATTGAATTTTCTAAATTAATAATGTTGCGCTGAAATTGACAGTTTCATTAAGGCAGAAGCTGAAAATTAATTATAAATGTGAGAATGATGTCTGAATGCATGCATATATTCCCGAAGATATTAAACTGAGTTCTTGAGATGCATGCTATTCGTCTGTATACTTTGTGAATCTGCCATCCTCATTTTTTGCGATATACTTATTATTCTCTCTCTCTCTCTCTGTGTGTGTGTGTGTGTGCGTTTAACAGATTGATAGTCTTAAAGGTACCAAATACAATATGTTGGGAATCCTACGTTGAAACGCATGACATGAGAATCTTAGAACTACCCTAATATGATACATTGGAAACTGCGTAATATAAATATGTTTGTCTCAAAACAACTTTTTAAAATTTTAATTAAAAATTTGATCAGTTTTTTGAATATTTTTGAAGGTTATTCCCAAATATATTTAATTAAGCTGATTTTTACACTATATTTATAAATTGTCTTTTTAGGTATACCAATTTTCGTATCATGAAACTTTTCACTGGATTAATACAATAATTGAAAAGCATCTTTTTCTGTAAATTTAATAATATATTTCATTGATCCACTAAAATTTAAAGTTTTCTGTTTCATTAAATATTTAACCACTTGAGTATCTTTGAAAGTGGAAAATTTTTGCTTCAAAGCAAATTTTGTGAAAAATTGAATTAAAAATTTCATTAGTTTTTAATATTTTTAACGGTAACTCCAAAATATTTTAATCAGCTCAATTTACACTATTTTTTAAAAAAATGCCCTTTTAAGGATACAAACAATTATCTTGAAACTTTTCTCCAAATTGAGGCAATACTTGAAAAAGCCTCTTTTTCTATAACTTTTAATAAGATATTTAATTGTTAAACTAAGTTTTAAACAGTTTTCTATGTTTCATTAAATATTTAACCACATGACGATCTTAAAAGCAAAAATGTTTGGCTCACAGCATTTTTAACTTTGTTTTAAAAATTTGATTAGCTTTTAATATTTTTACGAAAAATATCCAATATACTTGTAAGCTGATTTTGCACTATTTTTTAAGAAATGTCTTTTTAAGGATACTAGCGTAATTATCTTAAAACGTTTCTCCAAATTAAGATAATACTCTTTATAGATAATAAGCATCTTTTTGCTTAACCATTCATAATATATTTCATTATTGAACTAAAATGTAAACCGTGTTTAATGTTTCTTTAAATATTTAAGGTATCCTACTAAGTTACAAACACAGATTATCAACCACATTCTCGAATATTTCTTGTGATTCAGACTTCATCTTTATAAAACAGTTCATCTTTTCTAGGAAAAGGAAGGCCTGACTTATCATCCCGGGAAATTTTAGGCAAAACATAATTTTCAGCTAAAATTTGTTTTCAATTTTTTCAAAACTTTAATTTTTATAAAAAAATCTCCAGCGTTAACATGATATCTCAAAAACAAATAGAGGTATTTATATAAAAAATTTCAGCATCTCTTTTAAATAAAATGGGCAATGAAATGAACCAAAAGTTTTAGTGTTAGTGAAATACTTTTTTCATTTATAGGTGGTTTTTAAAACATTAATTTGTAAGTGTATGGAAAAAAATGCATATATACATATATAGTTACCCATCACTTCTTTACATCTCAGGAGTTTTCTTAGATTTTGGTTCCTTTCATTGATCATTATATTCTATAACATGTGTATAAGGAAAAATAGGATTGCTGCATCACAGTTTTATGTAGTGTTAACCGTTTTGTTTAAAATTTATCAAAATTTATTCCAAATTTTAATATTTCTCAAAATATATTTCCAAATATTTTTTTTGTATTTATAGCATCTTGTGTTGTAATTAACAATACATCTGAAAACCATAGCTTTAATTGGTATTAAAAAATCCATTTTTTCAAAAACTTTTCTTTGAACGTAGTCGGATACCTTAACTGCGTGATTATCTTCCACTGGTCATATCTAAAGCCCGTTTCCATGGCACTTATGCACCTTTTTCCGGCTGATTTTGCCCTTTTAATACATTTGTGGTTGTCCGGGACCGTTTCATGCCTGTTCCGTTTATTTACAATTTACGGGAATCTCCCTATCCACGTCCACAGACGAGAGTGACTTTTCAAAAGGTAAGATGTCAGATTTACACTATATCCAAGACAGCGATGCTTAAGGTATCCGACTACGTTAAAAACACTAGTTATTGAACAAGTTGGCGATTTCTTTCTTATTATTATTTCCTGTAGCTCAGACTTATCTCTTTTCACAACAGTTTATCTTTTCTAAGAAAAGAAAGGCATGAACTATCATCCAGGTCTCACATATTTTTCAATTAAGATTTGTCTTTGACTTCAATTTTCTCAAAACTTTAATTTTCATAAAAAATCTCCATCTTTAACATGATGTCTCAAAACCTAAGAGAGACATCTGCGTAAAAATTTCAGCGCGTGTTGTAAATAATATGGACAATGACATGAGCCTAACTTTTTATTGCGGGTGCAACACTTTTTCATTTATAGGTGTTTTCAGAAAAAATTAGGTTGTGATTTAATGGAAAAAATGCATATATACGAATATTTTTACCCATAATTTCTTTGCATCTCAACATTTTTCTTAGATTTTGGTTCATTTCATTCACCTTATATACTGTAACTTGTGAGCAAAGAAAATTAGGATGGCTGCATTACAATTTTGTTTAGAATGTTAGCCATTTTGGTTAAATTTCGTCAAAATTTACCACTATTTACAACTATTACTATTCATATTTCTTAAAATATATTATATTTTCCAATATTTTTTATTTATAGTATTTACAATTGAAAATAATCTAAAACCTATAAATAGTTTTTGAAAATACAATTTTTCAAAAATTTCCCTTCGAATGTAGTCGGATACCTTAAGGAAGAAAGATTCGATTTCATATCTATGTAGTTAACATGGTGTCTAAAAAAGGCAAGTTATAATATAGCTGACGTTGGAACAGAAGATGAATCTAAAAATTATCTGTTACATATCATGGGAGCCTTTATCAACCCTTAACTGGAGACGTGCTGTCTGTCAGTGTGCTTGTGATGGTCTTTCGGTTAGCCTTGTTATAATTTTTGACCAGCTGAATGGAACGACCCTGCAGCTTCCTGTTTCTTGACCATCAATACACTTGCACTTTTTCAACCAGTTTCAGCAGAATGCTTCTTAAAATAATTCAATTATGTCTATGAACCCTGTCTTTAAG
>JAPMOQ010044403.1:5006865-5041148 GCA_026543055.1 Argiope trifasciata
TTAAGAACGCACCTTCCCATTCTTGCACCAGTGATAAACAAAGCTTAGCATGTGACGCTAAAACTTAGGCCTTGAAATATTATCCAGTTTATTGATCCTATCATGAAGCAAAGCTCCAGACACTTTTTAATGAAGCAGAGAAGGATTTTAGAGATAAGGAGAATTGTACAGTAGAGCTTTTCGATGAAAGCTCACATTCAACTGATTCTGATATGTATGTTCAAACATCATTGATTTTTCTAGTGATAATGTATTTTGAAAAATTTATAAAATGTATTAATATACTAAGAGAAATGTATACAAAATTTATTCGTTGATTTTTAGAATAGTTCTTTACCTGTATATTTAAAATACCCTAGAAAACCGTGCTATAAAACTCACACAAGCCAGAAAAACAAGGGTAAATTAACCCCGTTGACATTTTTGTTTTTATTTTTCATATAATTGTTGAATTACCCTTATATTGATTTCTATATACTTTTATCCACTGGAAAAATAAATATGATTTAAAAGTAAAAAAGCATTATGTTTTTACAAGAAGAATATTTGTTATGACATGTAATTTGAGAAGAAAATGTATGTTACAATACAATTACTTCTCTCAACAATAATATGTTTTGAAAAATTTCTAAAACATATTTATGTATCAAGAAAAATATCTGTAGAATATATTGACGGATTTTCATACTAATACATTCATTAGAATACTTAATTTGATTATAAATAAAATGAGGTCTCATAGAGCACACCTCACCAGTTAAGTCCTAAAATCTCTCCTTCTCGGTATAGGGTTAAGAGGGTACTTAAACACTTGGACAGAATGGTTGTCAGACTATTAAAACAACACTGTTTTGAGGCCTTTCTCATTCCAAAGTTAAAATAATGTCACGTAGATAGAATTCAAGAAGGCACAGGAAGTGGAGTTAAATCAATTTATTAACTCAACTCTGAACTAAGAACACTGTGACTGAGAGATTTTCAGCTTTTATACAAGTAAGGAAAGTTCTTCTCAGCTTTTATACAGAGCACTTATCTGGTAAATGAAAGAAAGATCTGAATCTTCTGAAACACGAAATAAAGGAAATATACTTTAAAAAATTTAAAGTCTACTGGGATTCGAACCTATGATCTTCTGACTATGAAGGCAGCTTCATAACCATTCAGTTATGCAGACTCGGCAAAGTTTCATTTGAATGCGGCAATATTACATTTTTAATTATTAAATTTAAATTATGGATTGGGGATTGAATTGAAAACAAGTTCAATGAATGCTTCCTGTGCATCAAGTGGCTGATATAGAAGACTAGTTTTAAATAAACATATGATTTTGCCATAATTAATGCTGAATAACGAGCTCTATTTATATTGTTATTGTGTTTCAAACTTATATGATTTCAATAAATTTTAATATTTTAATTCCAAAATGATCCACGAAAGCAACAGTTGAAAAATTATTCACGTTTTCACATTTCAAATTAAATCCAAATGAGAGCATATTAAAGTTCAACTAATTCACCACATTTGGTTAGAAATATTAGGCACTCTGTTACGCATTACTAGATCAATTAAAGATACGCTATCTAGTTATCAATCTTTTCTAATTAAAACAGTTATTGATAACCATCTCCCTTCAAAATTACAAACATTGTAATAACACAGATAAAAATATGATATTTTGGTGCCCACTTGCAACAGTTACAGCTTATTCCTCTGAGTAAAACGAGACATAATTTCGGCCATTTTATTCTCTCCGAGTACTTTTGCTAATGGTAAACACTCTCCTTTCTATTTGGCCTACTTTAATCTCTGCTATCTTCCCACCAATGGGTGTAAATCTGAGCTGGGTTAATGACATGCTTCTCCATTAAGCAACGCCGGCCCAAAGGGAAACCCCCGTAATTACTTACCCTATTAGAAAGATGCACTATCTGCGTTTCTCCAAATGAATGGACATGCAGCTGGGAAATGGTACGTGCGGATTGGCGGAAGAGATTTAAAATTGTTACGTAAACATAACCCCCGGTGATTTTCTTATTGAATACTTTGGAATTGGATGAAACCAAAACCTCAAATATTGGTTGCATTTCCACAGATATGTTATTGTTGAAAGAGGATTCAAAGGTATGTTTCGTTTATTAATGGATTGAGAAACATTCTAATTCTCTTTATATTAATAATCACTGATTTATTTATATAAATATGAGTTTCGAGATTGTGAAAAATGCAAAATATATATGAATATAGGCCTATTTTTATAAAATATACTAAATCCAGTAAATATACAGGGTGTTTTTTTTTACTTTTTTTTCTCGGATTAATCTGTCACTTGAACTATCAGCTGCAAAGGCACCAAATTTTGTACCGGGAATACTGACGACATGGAAAAAAGAAATCCGCGAAAAAAAATAGTTCTAAAATTTGCTTATGGGAAGAATATGTCGCTTGTGATTTAAATTTTAAGTTTAGCAGCTCAATAAAATTTTAAAAATCTACTGTAAACAGATAAATGAATAGCTAATAATTAACTTTAATGATAGTTAATCAACTGTAGGCCTTATTTCATGCAAAATGCTAATTTTATATGAATAAAATAGAATTTTTTTTCTGAAAACTTTCAAATTATTGAAATATTAACATCAAGTTGTCCGGCAACTCCACGCGTGCTGCTATTACCAGCAGTACTAGTCTGATTTCTTTCAACGATTGCAGTCGCAACATCTGTGATCGTATCCTCGGATACCGCTTTCTCTCCTCTACCGGGTGGAGCTGCCAGATTTTTTTAATCATTGCCTTCATTGCATTTTATTGATGGAGGTCTTTTACGTAAATTGTTTCAACTTGCAAATTCGAGAAGAGCTTTCGCTGCATTCGATTGATGAAGATAAAAGAGCTTCACAAGCAATGCGCGCTGGGCTAAAGTGAGATGCATATTACAAATCAACTCATACTTAAAATGATTTTCTTTGCCCGACTTCTTTTTATAATTCAAATTTACTTGCGCTGCCATTGACAACGTAACCATCATTTTGCATTTTTATGCAAAATTTATAGCTGTCTTAAAGCTCTATGTTTTATACAAAATAATAGCTGTCTGAAATCGTAAACCACATTTTCAAATATCCGCAACTTTTCGAACTAGTAATCTTTTACGTATTTATTTTTCCCGTGTCATCAATAGTCTTCGTACAAAATTTGGTGGTTTTGCGGCTGATAGTTCGAGTTTCAGAGGTCTCTCAACACCGTAAGTTTAAAAAAAAATCTTTCGTATTCTCTTTGGAGGACTAGGGGGAGTATTTTTCAACCACAGTGGATTTTTTTAAAACTTTTATTTCACATGAAGCTTGTGAATAATACTCTGCTCAAGATATCCTGAATTCTTGAATTCTTCTTCCACAGAATAAAACTACGATTACGATTCTACTTTTAAAATGTGCTTAGATTTTCATTCTTCAATTTAAAATAATTAGGAAATTAAAGAAACCTCTCAGATTTCGCAATTTTTCCTTCATACTAGTCATCTCAGGCAACCAGCTGGTCCTCTGACAGTACTAGTAGTGTTTGATTTTAGATAAATCATTTTTTATAACTCTATGTTTAATATTTCTCTAAATTATCTGCCATTGAGACTAGTTTATTTTAATTATGTTAGACAAATTTTGTATAAAGTATGCATGGATATTACACATAAAGAATGATCCATATCTTCAAAGAGCTATTAAAAACAGTTATGTATTTTCTAAATTTCACGATATTTTAATTCCACTCTTTTAATTGTCCTGCAAACTACACACACAAAAAACTAAATTCTTCTTTTGCTTTCAAAATGAAATTGAAAAAACCCCACGTGATTAAATATTTGATGAAAAAATTAAAACGGTTTTTATTTCAGTACAATAATGCGGTCTAATTAGATATCAAGCAAGAAACAATTTAAAAATATACGAAACATTCAGCAAATATTTGGAATACTAATGAATTGACATCATTAAAAAGAAATTTTTTTAAAATTTAGAAATGTAAATTTTTTTTGTAATAATATTTTTGGAAGATAACGTAGAAAAACTCCTAAATCCAAACTACTTATTAACTAAACTTCGATTTAAAATTTCAAAACCATCACACTGAAGTGCACATTCCGAATCTTTAAAGTTAAGAGTGTCGAACTAGTTAGTTGCCGGTCAAACGATTTAACCTGAAAACGCACACTTCTGCTTATTAATATCTTTTATTAAAATAGATATATTTAAGCTTGCTTAGTTATATTAACTTCGCGTTTTGAAGCAACAGTAGGGCTATTTTGGGACGGACCTTGTCATTTTGAACTACTGTCAGAAGACGGGGATGTTACATGAGCTGGCAACCCCTCCTCTAAAATTCCACACCTTATCAGCGGGAGTTCATTTTGGCCGTTTTTAACGTGCACCAGGCCAGCTTACACGGTAGTTTTTCAGTGGAATCGATCCTTGAATCTGTGACCCTCCAGTTCCGAAGCCGAGACCTTACCATTTGGCCACCACGGCCAGATTTAAGCTCGCAATATTCACTTAGATTATTTATTGGGGATAATTTCTGAAGATATCAGGAAATAAAACCTTTACACAGCTCTTATTCTCATCAATTTCACTAATATCGCCCCTAAAACGATTCCGGTTATTTCGTTAAGCTTACTATTTTGTAAGGAATAGATTTTATTAATCTACGTGAATTAAAACGAAAACTTGCAAATAATTTTAGATCAATTTATCGCAAACTTAAATTGTGGAGTTTAAAAAATTAAGATATTTTTTAATAGTTATTAATTCGTTAGTCAATTCAAATGTAGCTGTTTCATGCAAAAATATAAGTCGAACCGATCAGCTTATTTTTATAAACTTTTATAGGTTTATTTTAACTAACTTAACTTTGAATGGAGATAAATATACTTTAGATCAAAATCTCACGAATGCTCTTAACACCTTGACATTCTCCTTGATTTCTCAAATTAATAATTCTCTGTAATTCATATGACACTGCCAGTCACCGGTGATCCTCGCTGTATTTAAGATGTTAAATAGTTAGTAGAAATGTTTGTGAATTAATTACTTGCTAGAAAGTTTCTCTGGTATTTTGAAACTTAAAGAAAGCTATAGTGAAGGTTTTCAAATCAAATGGGCACTTGATTTATAATTATCGAAATACATGACAAGTAATCATTTGATAAATTTATTTCAGCAAAGCATCTGCACTTTCAGTTTTCTCAACATAATTGAGGTATAGATCTTATAAGTTTCATGTATATATTCATAAATCATTTTCCTGCATCTCAGACATTCTCTAAAGATATGGATCAAATTCTACATTTAGATAAGGTTTTGTTATTTGAACTTAAAGGCGTTTTTCTTGAAAAAAAATTGTACACACAAAAAAAAACAGTTTTTGTTACTAAATATTATAATCCTTTTTTATCTGCTCTGATACTAAAAATATCGTCTCGCACTTAATTTCATTGCTATAAAATGGAGTGTGAGTTCGAGAATATAGGTAATGATAGATAATAATGATTGTAAAATGGATAATGTCACATAGCAGATTGTTTAGATTGACATGTGAAGTGTCATTAAGTGAACTAAGTGCACTCATGATTTTTTAAATTTGAAAGACCAGCTCATATGTAGGTAAGAAAAATATTCATTTGTCATATATTCCATCAAATTCAAAATATTCATTCATTCAAATATTCATAGCTCATTGTATGATTCGTATCTAAATAGTTTTCCGATAAAACAAGATTTAAAAAAATGCAAAAAACCTGCATGGTGAAACATGGTCTTCCAGATATTTCTAATAAACCAACTAGACGTTTGAAATTTGATGGGTGCCTTGAATTCAATTAAAATATTTGTATCTCGGGTAAGTTTGAGGTTATTCAATGAGTAAAGAAAAAAAATAAATTTCAGTAGGGAAAATCTCCTTAAAACTTCTTTTATTTCTAAAATGAAAGGTACTTATAGTTTAGGATTTGGGAAGATACCCAGCGGAGTAATGATCTGTAGAAGATAATACGAGTAATCTGTGTGCTTTTATCAATCAACTCTACTTCGAACAATGCAAGTTTCGCTAATTAAAACTTTCGTGAGTAACTGTTTTCCTTTCTTGTTCATTCATCCAACACTCCCATAATAAGTTTTAATTTTTTTAGCGTTTCTATGAAACTAATGCTAAGATTTCCTTTCTTCAAGTAGGAAGGTAAGCAAATTCCTTTTATCCAAAGATGGTAAAGAAAATGTGTTTTCGTAGCCATTTTTCCCCTTCGGATATTTCAAGTTTTGAAGTTATGAGGGTACGATATATTGAAAAAATTTCATTACTCATAGTATGATTGCATCAAGGTTAGTTTAAGGTATCCGACTGCGTCAAAAACACTGGTTATAGGCCACATTGGGGAATTTTTTATTGTTATTTCTTGTAGTTCAGACTTTCTTCTTTCCAAAACAGTTAACCTTTCCTAGGAAAAGAAATACATGGTTTTCAATTTTCAATAAAATTTGTCTTTGACTTCAATTTTTTCAAATTTTTAATTTTCCTAAAAATTCCACACCTTAACACGGTATAACAAAATCTAATAAGGGTCTTTACAAAAAAAATTACACTTGCATTTTAAATAATATGGATAATGAAATGAGCCAAAA
This sequence comes from Argiope trifasciata, assembly GCA_026543055.1. Classification (NCBI taxonomy): domain Eukaryota; kingdom Metazoa; phylum Arthropoda; class Arachnida; order Araneae; family Araneidae; genus Argiope; species Argiope trifasciata. The sequence continues at coordinate 5,013,534 of JAPMOQ010044403.1, forward strand.
GTATTATTGTTGGTAAAATACTTTTTAATTTATGTGCTTTTAGAAAAATTATATTGCGAGTTTATGGAAAAAATGTGCATATAAACGCATATTATTGCCCATAACTTTGTTGCATTTCTAAATTTTCTCAGAATTCAGTTCATTTCATTCATCATTATATTCTATAACTTGTGTGCAAAGAAAATTAGGATTACTGCATGACAATTTCGAGTAGAGTGTTAACCGGTTTGGTTAAGTTTTATTAAAAATTATTATAAACTTTGCTGTTTTTCGAAAAGTATTACATTTTCACTTAATTTTGTTTCATTATAGTATTTTGTATTAAAATTGACAATACATCTACAATCCATAATTTTAAATAGTTTTAAAAATTCCAAATATTTCAAAAAATTGCCTTATAATGTAGTTGGATACATTAAGCCTCAAAGTGTAAAAAAAAATGTCCATGGATTATATAGGGTCATTCATAATGAATTACACACTATCTAGATGTTGTAAACCAGCATGCACGAGCTAGACACAAAACCACCTTAGAGATTTGTAAGGTAGATACGCCTTTAACATTTGTATCTAGCCCTGAACACAATTCACATGGGCAGCAGCATGCGTAACAGGTAAGCTAAAAGCCGAAATGACGGAATTTGCAATGAAAAAGCCTTTTTGTGGTCAACTGTTTGGCAAGATGGAATCTGCAACTCTTGTGCAATGGTATTTTTTATAACAATTCGGAAAAGAAGCTCCGATTGTAAAATATAGCAATCAATAGCATGCCAAATTTTAAAACTAAGTGCTGTTTGTGCAAAGGTATGTATTCTGGAAGACTGACTGTATCTTGAGAAGTCATCAATCATTGAAGTCTGGAAAAATCAAAGGAGAGGGCAAGTCGTGGAGTTCAGATATCTCCGCAAACTGTCTGGAGAATTTCGGGAATGAAAATGAAATACGAAATTCAATTGCTGCAAAATCTGAATGACTTTTATAAAAACAAGCACTTTGCATTCTGTTCCAATATACAGCTTCGTTTTGGAAATGGTGATTTTGCTTACCAATCTGTTTTCATTGATGGAGAAAAGCTTCGTTTTAGAGGGAAGGTATACAAGCACGGCGCTCCCTTTCGGGGAAGTGTGTAATGTCCAGAAAGAAAATGTATGGTCCCTGCTAAAAGTTAACATATAGGGCATATGTAACTGCCTCTAATAAAAATTTAAAAAAAAATCCTGTATAATTATGCTACATGCGGCGTATAATATCTTACTCTGTTCTTGACAGATAATGCATTGGAACTTTGTAATTCTTTATGAATCCCTTTATATTTCTATTTTCAATCGTAAGGAAGTTATGAAAAAAGGAAAAATTATATCCCTGTATGATATGAGTATGCTCATATCTCATTACAACACATCTTTCGCCAATTGGGATTTATAGGAAATCAATATTCAAGAAAAAATGAAATAAAAGTCAATGAAACATTAAAAAACATGCTGTAACTTACATGCATTCATATATTTCTTAACGAGGTCTAAGTTGACCTTCTATGTCTACAACTCCTGAAGATTGTTCGAAAATTTAAAGACGAATAACGGAATCGCTTTATATAAAGGTACTATATCGAGAGATAATCACAATCCTTTTCACCCATGTCGTCAATAGTTCCCCAACAAAATTTGGTGTCTTTGCGACTGGTAGTTCGAGCTACAGAGGTTTCTGAGTGCCGTCAGTTAAAAAAAAAAACCACCCTGAATAAGTAAGAATTGTCCTGAATCCTTCCAAGAAAATGGAATGAGCAGGTAGTTAATCTAATACTAATGGATTACCTAGATGTCATGAATATTCATACGTATCAAAAATATGCAGAATCTGACTAATATTTTAGGCTAAGGAAATGTTTTTTTTCTTGTTGTCATTTCATTAAAATTCAAACCTAATTTTTAATATACTATATTATACATATTTTAGTATGGAATTTTAGAAGCGTTTACAATTTCAATCTGAAATAATAATTAGTATGAATAGGTATTTTAACAGTTAATTTGGAATTATTTTTTAATGTAATTTACCAGAGAAAAAAATGTAAAGCCATTGATCTAAAGTGATTAATACATTTACATTTAATCTAAAGAAATCAATTTATGATATTGAAAAAAAAATAGTTCTAATGAAGACCATTGCCTACATTTGGTGTCTCTTTGAATTAACCTCAATAATATTGCTGCATGAGCCAAAAGTTTTGAAGGTCTTGTTGGATACGAAGAAAGGTAAAAAGAAATCTATTTTAATCATGTAACCATTCAAATACCAGGGATTAAATTCGATTCTGGGTCAAATTCAGAAATCAAACAATTAATCAGCGACAAGAAAATCAATTTCTTCATTAATATCGAAAATTAATTTCGATTCTAGTTATTTTTCTTTTTTTTCTCTCTGTTCCTCTTAAGAAATTAAGAAACACTTAAAAATATTTTAAGATACTTCTATTTTTAAATATCTTCATTCTTTTTTTATATAATTATATAAACTTAGATATAAATAGGGAAATATAGAACATAATAGATAATAGAATTTAAATCTTCCAAAACAGTAAGAAAATTAGTGATGATTTATCAAAATTTGCTCAAAAATATTTTGTAAAAAATGCCATAAAAACGAGCACCAATGAAATAATTAATTGGTTCTTTAGCATTAATCCTGACAAAGGTGTTGCCAAAGAGGTCTTAGTTCAAAATTACGGTATCTTCAGTCAAGGATATAGGGCCACGGTGGCCGGGTGGTAAGGTCTAGGCTTTAGAGCCGGATGGTTTCAAGTTAAGATTGTTAATATTAAAGACTCGATTCCACCGAAAAGGAGTCGTGTAAGTGGGTCTCTTGCATGTTAAATCTGTCAGGCCAAACGCCTTTCCACTGGTGTGGTGTGTTGTAGAGAGGAGAGTACCAGCTCAGGTGTCGTCCTCGTCATCTGACCGGGGTTCAAAATGACAAAGTCAGTTCCAAAATAGCCCTCGTGTTACTTTACAAACGGGCGTTAATATAATTAAACAATAAACAAACTGTCAAGTACATAACAGTCAAATAATTACGAGTATACAATGTATCACTAAAATAAGAAGCACGAAATATATCTTTATTCAGCCACATGAAGCTCTAATTTTTTTTTGAAAAATAATGTAGATTTCTTCGATTACTAAAATTATTTATCTAATGCTAGAAGCAAAATCGGTGCCAAAAATATGCTGATAAATTTTAAAATACTCAATAGCAATGCTCTAAGGAAGTAAATGCCAATATTTTAATATTCATTTTTGCCAATTTATTAGTTTTAGCTTAGTTATACTACGCCCCGTTGTAAAGCAACTCTAGGGCTATTTCCACCTGTGCCAGTCATTGCCATTGTAGGAGGAATCTACTAGATTAGTGTTTCTTTTTAAATCTAACATGGGGATGGGTGTGGGGATGGACTTCCTAATTTTAAACTGTAATAAGAGGGCGAGAATCATATGGAAGCGTGCATCAGATTATGAACTTTCCACGCAATACAAGAAGGGGAATGTTCGATTCTGTCAGATTTTACGATGGAAAGCTTTAAACACGAGGCTTGTATATAAGCCAGAATATTATCTGTATCAGTCGAACAAGGTAAAAGGATTTCCATTGAATGTGTGAATGATGGCCAAGTATTAAAAAATCTTGTCATCTCTACTTTATCGTAACTCAAGAATCTGTTAAGTTTTTTAAAATTAAATTTTAATACATAATACAGAAATTTGGGTATATAGGTTCCAGACTCTTTTTAACTATATTCAAAGCTTCTTGTACTAAACTCTTAGTTTTTGTATTAAATAAAATAAAATAAATATATTTATCTCATAGAAGTATTCTCATTTTTTAGTTTCACAGAAAAAAGAATTCAGCCAACAGACAATCAAGATATTATGTATATATATATTGAAATTCACAATTTGGAGACTTTCTAAACTTCATCCCACAAATGTTTAGCATTTAAGATCATAATTCTCATCTGATATGAAAATGTGGATAGATAGACAAATTTCATTCAAAATATGATGCAAATATACATTTACAGACATTACTAATAAAGAAAAAATCTATATTTTCTTGGTCTAGCTTGTTGCTCTTTGAAATTATATTCTCAAAGACAAACATAATACAAAAAAAAGTATTTATTTGGATCCTACCCTAGGTAGCACACAAATATTGTACAATATTGTATGAAACTGATCAATATTCGCAATATTGCTTAATATTGTGGTATATTGCTTAATATCATATAATATCGCACAATATAGTGTAGCAGAATGGGTAAAAGGTAAAAAATATTTCTAATGGGAGAATTATTTTTTAGATGACTATTTTCACATCACATGCGTTACATTCGTTACGTTACATCAAATGCATACAATGCATTACATCGTTCAATAAATAAAGAATTATACTGAATAACAAATGAATTTAAATAAATTATAACCATAAAATAGAATTTAAATAACCATTTTCACTTACAATTGTAAGTGAAATGGTGAAATTACATCAATTTGAATAACCATTTTCACTTACAATTTCATTGGCTAAATTAGCATTCCAGTTTTTGACTAATAATTCATCGAAGAGCAATGATTAATTTAGTTTAGTTTTATTAACCTCAGATTTTGAAGCAACACAATGTTTATTTTGGGACGGACCTAGTCATTTTGAACTGCTGTCAGATGACGGAGGCGACACCTGAGTGGTACCCCCCCCCTCTCTAAACTTTTACACTACAGTAGAGGGAGGTCGCTTGGTCTCAACTGATTTAGTGTGCACTAGACCCGCTTTCATGGTGATTCTTTGGTGGTATCGGGCCCTGAACCTGCAACCCTCCGGTTCCGAAGCAGACCTTACCACCAGGCCACCGCGGTCCCTCGAGGAACAATGAGTGAAAGTATAAAGTAAAATTTTATGCAGAGGTAAATATTAACTTATACATGTGGTAAATTAATTCCACGAGAGGGCACTCAACACTTCTTCCGGTGTTAATCAGCAGTGAGAGAGAGAGAGAGAGATAGAGAGAGTTCCCTCAACCCAGAGGTTAGATGGACGTCCGTCGAGAAGGGTCTGTTGAGGCATGATCCTCTTAAAAGGGCCGAAACTGGAATTATGGTGTTAAAGAATTCATCTACAAATGCTCAAGGTGCCACGCATAGGTGGAAAAGAGCAACTGAGCATATCTACAGTCAATCTCCATGACATTGCAACTAATTCTTCATGAATGAAACTTCATATGTAAAAATCGTCTTTTTTTAATCTTTCAATAAATGAATAATCTACACCAGTGGACTGATGCATTAAAACCCATAACACCCACATACATAACGTATTTAAAGAAAAATAAATCTATCAAGATTCTAGGCAATGTAGTAGGTCGTAAAAAGCGAGTAGTGTTTAAACAGTTTGTTTTCGAAAATTTAAATATTTTTAAAATCCTTAATAATAAATACTATTTATAAACGCTGTAATGTCTTGACATTCAAGTCTAAATTTTCCTGGCAAAAATTCCCATTTGACTGTTGCAATATTGCTTAGTTATTTTTATCTGACCTGTATTCGCGGTATGGAGAATAATCTTAAGCAGATTTTCACCACTTCCTTTTTGAGCTTTATCAACAACCACCTGCATTATTTCCAATCACATGACAAAAGTTCCAAAATAAATGGAATAGAAAATTTTCAACACCCTTCCCAATACTTAACCACCTCATGCGGAATACAGATTGATAGAATCCTACTTATATATTAACTAATTATAATATCAATTATCTCTTGGAAAACCAAATAAAATTAGATTCTCCACCATCCATTCACCAAACTGTTAGGTTATTATTCCTGGATTAAATAAATCTAATTTGTAAAGATTCGAAACAGTCTGTGTTAATACCTTGATTCCAATATTCTATTCCCACTCTAATTCGCCTTGAAATGCTCTCTCCTTTTGCTGATAACAGCTGTTAAGTTTTGCTTGTCCTTTAATTGCGATAGATTGTATGCATAATCCGGGGATTTAGTGAATGTTGCAGCTTATCCTTATCAGGTAGGAGCATAGAGTTGAGGCCGAAGTACTCCAAGTCTCTTTAGGAATGAATTCGGTTGTTTAGAATACATTATCATGTAATTAAATGGAATTTACAACCTGGGATTTCTGATAAATGCTTTTGATGTTCCATCACAGAAGGGAAATTGAATTATTTGCTAAATTTTTGTTTCCAAAGTAAGCTTCTGCTCAGAATGATTATTAGCTTATCGCTAAAAGGAAGATTTATGAGTTATTTAAATCTGAGATTTGATTTATTGGTAGAAAATAATTCGGGAATCAGCGAAAGTTAACTATTTTTGTCGATAGAAAACTCAATAAATAGGGATAAATATGACTAAAGAAAATATAATTTTTAACAGAATGTTTTTATCTCAGAAGAAGTTTGTAATTGTCAAACTTTTTAAAAACATTTGAAAATCTTATCGAATCTAATCATCTTAAAATTATTACAAATGTTGTCATCGAATACGATAACATATTAAGCAGAGTCACATGCACAGTAGATGTTAAGGTAACGCAAAAAGAATATCAGATATTTGTAGTAAAAGTCTTTATTGCTTCATCATTAAGCAAAAATACTCAACTTGAGTAATAACGAAAAATAACTTTTAAAAGCATATAGAAAATACGGTTCATTTGATCTCGTATGCGGATCTTATATATTAAGTAGTTATCCACAACGCGACGGAAAAACAAAAAAACAAGATTCTTACTGGCAAGCCCGTTGCATTTCTTTCATCTCTCTGTGAGCTCAAAAAAACCAAAAACTCCATTTTTCGTACTATATTACGTGACACATTCATATTGAATTTCACAGTCGTTATTTTAGTGTTGCCAGATCACGCATACGGATAAGATTCGAACCCAGCTGAGATCATGGAATGGGGATTAGAAAAACCCAAGGACTTTACAGATCATTTTTTTTTGAATCATGTATCTTTTTACAAATTATCCAACAATAAATTATAATGAAGTGAAATCTGGCAATGTTTTATACACGAATAAGCAATTGAAATTGAAAACGCATTAACTAACAGAAATAAACTTCGGAGTATCCATCCCAATGTCGCGGAAAAGTAGGCCGGATAATGAAAATGCCTGATTGGTTGGAGTTTTATGAACTCATTGTTTAGTTCCAATGTGACGAAGAGCAGACCGGATAGTAAAAACGCCTGATAGGTCATGGTTCTATGAATTCATTTTTTAGCTCCAATGTGGCGGAAGAGTAGACTGGATAATAAAAACACCTAGTCATGGCTCTATAGGTAATATTAACTGATTGTTTTGTCCCCAAATAACAGATAACAAAATTTCTATACACAAAAAAATCACTGCTATAATACATATTTTATCGTTTCTTATTGCGTAATAAGTCCTCCATCTATCTCAAGCCTGGTAGAATGTGAACACGTACCATTGACCTGGTGTATCATGGAAGCAAGTGTTTGCAATAAATCGATTTAAAATAGGAAGCTGAGTACTGATAGTTTATATATTTTGCATACTGCACCGTACCTTTCGAGAGTTTATAAGAGATAAAGTAAAATAATATAATCTGTTCAAAAAATGCAAATGAGATTAGTTCACAGATTACAAAATTTAAGTTTAGCATTACAAAATTATAACACAGGTTTCATAATACTTGAGTTAAATGAAAGGAAACATAAACAAAACATTAGCGCAAGTGGTAGGCCTGCTTCAAATATTTTAAATTCTGAGTCATATTATATAAATGACCTAAACTTATTTTTCACTGATGAATGATAGACATATATAAAAAGGTAACCGAAAAACCTTACAGTTTTGGGTTTTTGAAAACCTAATCTGGATAGTACGGAAGCCGAATAATTAGAAACCAGATTATCGGGACTGTACTACAATACGGTTTGGAACTTTCTTTTAAATTTAATTGAGAATTTTTCTTTCATACATTGAATATTTATTCAACAAAGGTATAGTAGGTAATTTTATTACGAGGAGTAGGCATGTTTATTTAACACATAAACTGCGGAAAGATTTGTAATAGAGCTAGTGGTTGTAGCTTCCCCTACACTTTCCTGCATACTCTTTAATAAAGATGTTGTTGTTGCTAATCTCTATGGCTTGACTTAGACCAAATCCAAAAATCCGTTGACAAGAAGAAAGTCAACAACGAGGAAGGGAGAAGAATAAATATACCCCCCCCCCAAAAAAAGCCCTTGACAGTCTGGAATGTGTTCAGCAGAGGCCTGATATTGGCGGCATTTCGGTCAAAGAGGGTAAGACTTTTCACCCTGAATAAAGAAAAGGCATTTAAGGTGACCACTGAGCAGGCGCGACAGGCAGGTGTTGGTTTTCTATCACATGGAAGAATCAAGGACTGGCCCTATACCAAACATGAGTAGGGGGAACCATCCAATCCTTCTTATTTAGGAATTTCCCCTGGAGAGAAGTGTTCTGAGTATGTGAGATCAACAGAAGATGCAAAGAAAATGAAGCACCCCAATGATGGCAAGTCCGTCAGCTATTTCGTTACCAGGTAGATCCAAGATGGGATCCATTGGAAATGAATATCACGTTGAAGAGAAATCAGCTTCAACTTCTGAAGAATAGACACACTTGCTTTATCTCCAACGTAGGTACAATTGTTAACATAATATAGATGCTATCTCAGTGATCGCCTCATATTTTGTTGATGTACAATAGTTACAATGTACTTTTGGTGTGGATTTCGTCATATTACTGAATCAGTAGAGTGATACATATGCAGTATTTAGGCAATTAATCTCAGGTATGTGGTTAAACGTACCAAAGAAATTAAATGAATGTTTAAGAAGCATTTTTCCCTACCAATTGAAACAAAATTTTGATACAAGAATGTATTTAAAATAGACAAATATTGTACGAAATTTAATCTATTGAAGTAATTGTTTTACCTGCTTTAGCAAATACAATCGAACAGACTGTAGGCTCCATGTTGGATTACACTCAAAATTTGGTAGGGTCTATGTCAAATTTGTGTACCAAATTTTATCTGTCTATCTTCGTTTTATTGTTATCCTGACAACTTACATTTGAACAGTCAGACAGTTTGGCTTCTTCTGATCAGATTTCGCTCAACATTTGAAATAAATCTACAAATTTGGTTTTAAGTCTATATATCAAATTTCATTCTTCCAGCTCAAAGCATTTTTCAATTATCTTTGTCACAGATATATGGACATTTTTCAAAAGTGTATTTTTTAAATTTCGAGAAGTAAAGAAAAAAAAAGGAGATTCTTTGAAATCTAGAGTTTCAAGTTTTTGGTAATAACTATATATTTTCAACCTATGTACAAGAGAAAGTAAAAAGCAGTGATGGATAAACGATTTGAAAAAGAAATAGTTATAGAAAATAATTAGAAATCATTATGATAATTGACAAAAAATATATAAAACAATTACAGATACAATAGTTTTAAAATAAATAAAAAAATCTATAATAATAACTTTTTGATAAAATATAATCTGACATGTTTTCATTGCTTTCTGTGCATATTCGCCAAATATTAATTAAAATCCACCTTCGAAAAAAGAGAAATCGGTTGCTACTTAGTTAGATTGCTGCACTGATTTTTATTGTTTAAATCCACATTTTTACAAAACTTATTTTTAAAAAATCCTTACACATGCCTTGTTTATTAGCATTTTAATATATTATAAACATTATTAAAACTAAGTTTTTGAAGAAATCATAATTTTAAGAGAACAATATGTAATATCTTACATGAATCTTAAAAATTAAAGAAGATATTTGCTGTATGGTATACTTTCAAACTAGTTATCTTAAAAAACGGCAGAACATTTCATATGAGTGAGTTCCTTTTTATTCTGCATGGAAGACATACAACCACCTTAAACGTACCGACTTTAAAAAAATAACCCTCTTTACATTTCCTTATACTGTATCTTATTTATCTGAAGGACGCATTTTAGGTTTGAACTAAGGAAAAAAAAAATAGGATGCCCTTTTTATTTATATCCTATTTGAATCAGGATTTAGCTACTTTAAGAACCATATCGGGGAAAAAGGTGGCCATGTTTATGCGATTTATACCCCTCGTCTGCGATTTCTATAATAAAGCTGGAGAAGCTTAGACGATGAAAGCGGACAGTGAAAGTCATACCGGAAAAGCGATTACAGCCCTTGGCGAAATGTTCTAAGGCATCTTTCATCCACCAGAGGTCGCTTTCGTTTACTTGTTTTTTGAGGAGCCGCTGGTGAATCCCATTGAAGAATGATGGGGTCATCTTGAAGGAAATGGTATGGATCTCATTATTTTATTTCGTGGCATATTTTTATACAATTTTTTTCCTGCTTGTACCACATGTGTGAACTTTCACAGTATATTGTTTCTTTATGAGATATTTGAAGGAATTAGTATACAGTGTTTTTTCTTCCTTTATTTGTTTTTCCTAACAGAAAAAGCGAAACAAAATATTTTTGCTTAGTTCACATATCTCACATGAAGTTTGTGTAGTCTAGTTAGATTAACTTTATTAACCCCCCATTTTAAAACAATACTAGACCTATTTTGAGACGGATCTCGTAATTTTGAACCCTGGTCAGTTGACGAGGGCGATACCTGAGTTGGCATCTTCCTCTCCATATCGCCATTTATTTATTTATTTAACGCTATTTTTTTATTTATCGGCTGATTATTTATCACCACTTTAAATTTTTTGGCGGGTTATCTATCACCGGCTTTTTAGTTTATTGCCTGATTAATTATTACCTTTTTATTTATTTTTCATTCGGATAGCACGAATATTTTGTTTGTTTATCGACGGAGTCAACAATGTTACGTATGGCTATAGCGAGGAACGAACTTGCAATCTTAGGGTTCGTAACCAGATGATAACAAGATAAAATGGATCGATCAGTCTTGAGCTTGTTATCTGGCTTATAAAGCTTCCACAACAACTGCTTTTAAAACCCATTTATAATATACTTTATTTCTTGTATAAAATAGATTTAAAAACATTATTAAAAATTATACCGCTTAAAAAACATTCATTTTGAAAATTGGCTATCGATATATTTTTTCCACTTTGTTATAAACATATACAAAGAAAATAAACCTACTTTATTTTAACAAAGGTTTACTGAAATCATTTTTATGTTAATAGAAACCCGCAACCAACTTCATGACTTTAATAGGCTGAATTTATACATGGTTTTTAAATAATGGAGCTTGTCTGATAAATAATAGGTTTTTATCAATTTTATTTTCCCAATATGAAAAATCAAAACAATTTCAAATTGTTTTTTTTTTATTTTTTTATTATCATGTTGCATTTTCAGGGATTTCTGAATAATATTCAAGGTTTATAATACAAGACAATATATTTCACATAATATTTCAAGAAAATTATTATAAGATTAATAAAGAATTAAAGAATAAGAATTCAGTAGGTCCAGAATATACATTTATACACTATTTTCATCTTATTTTTACATTTACATTTTCTTAAAATTTTTTTAGAAGATTTTAAAATAAGGGGATTAGAGAATCTAGATAAGATGATATACTAAATACAGAATATGAAAAAAATCAGCATATTCCCTATGGTGACAATATTCCCTCTTTGCTTATTAGAATAATTTTTTTTAAAAGAATTAAATTAACATTATAACTAATATTTTGACAAACCTCTATAATAATCTTTACAGACATGATACTTATCTATCAAATGAACCCATAAACCAATATGTATTACCGGATAAAAAAGAGATTCTACTAAAAATAGTTCTATTTATCGTATTCTTTCCTTTACCACGTCAGAAGGAAATTACGTTTCATTCCATTCACAAAGAACAGAATAATTGCCTTTTCTGCCAAAAAGAATATTTATTGTTCCGAAATGCTGTCTCTCGAGCGGAAATAAGAGATTAAACAAAAGAAAATTAATCTCTGGTATTGAAAACAATTTTGTTCTGCTAACTACTTAACAGGACAGCCCTACCATATTTTATTGAGACAGCTCAAGAAAAAGCATTAATCGGGGGAAATTAACATATCCAGTGCATGCTGGGAACAGATGATATATTTGATTCCACTTTAATTCACACAGTTTGTAAATTTTACCGTACCTGGTTGAATCATTAATCGAGCGCAATAATCGACATTAAAAAAAATTCTCGAAAAGTATGGTTAAGAATAAGTCATCTTTCATTTTTTCTTCTTCTTTTGAGTTTCAGTTGCTTTCTTTCCTTTAATTATCTTTTTAGTCATGGACGATGCATACATATTTGGTTTCCAGAAGATTAACTTTTTGGTTTATACTCATATTGAAAGAGAAGATTTACCGATTTTATGACTCCATTTATCTTAAATGACTTCTTTTTTTTAGTTTGTTCCTTGTAATATATTTGAAATTAAAAACCAACGACTTTGAAAATATTTAGAGCTTCTAAAAATATATTCTTTTATGAAACTGGAAAATAATATTATGAGGAAGAGCTATATTGAATGTATTTATAATTAGAATTAGTTCATTGCTGAGTGAAAATTTTTTTACAAAACAATAAGTTAGTTTTGAAATCACTTTGTTCTTAACTAGTTGGGTTTAGTGACGAACTGGTTCGCTAAGAATACTAGCTATATTTAATTTCATTTAAATTATCTAACCTCTTCACATCCGTAATATAATGACGTTAAACTAAGAGCTGGTAAAACTGTGTTATTTTAATTTACTTATATAACTGTTTATTATGTGTGCAGTCTTCCGAATGGTGATAATCCAATATCTTCATAGTATTATTCAAAAGGGTACATCTTTTACAGTAAAAATGATAAATTCGGTGATTATACATAATCACCACTAAAATTTGGTATATAAATGATAAATTATTTCATATTTATAAAATTTACTGGTTAGTTTATAAAATTCTCATTACGAGTTGGGGATTTTATAAACTATACCAAATTCAGTGGTGATTATGTAAAATCATCGGTAATTTTATATCATTCACGAATTTATTACTTTTACCGTAACATATCTATTCTGTAAACTTGGTAACATTATTTTTTTCATTTGCCTTGAGTAACTGACAATTAATAAGCAGTCTTTTTTAAATTTTCATCAATTTAAGAAAAGTCACAGAATAAATATTTGATAAAACAATGGAAGCAGTTGATTTAAAGCCATTAATTTAGTATCTATGGATATAGATTTAAAAATCTACAATCAAGAAAAATATTGCTTGGGTATCAAATTGTTAGCATTAAAAAGGCAATATTCTAAACTTTGGGACGGTTAAAATTAATTTTTGTGTATTTAATTATTGGCGTTATAAGGGAGAAATGTACAAACTGAATTTTTGATTAGAACTTCAAAAACAAATTCATCTTAGTTCCGCTTACTGTGTGTCAAATTTTGTGAATGTTGGTCAAAATGACCGGCAGATTGCTGCACACAAACACACACAATTTTATTTTTAGTAGATATACAATCTGCATCAGCACACACTTTCCGGTTTTTAAAATATATATAGATAATTTATAAGGTATGCAAAAAGTAGATAATTAGAGAAAAATTTCTTGCCATATGGTAAAAATTTCAATAATTTTTTAAAGTATAAAATTAAATGAAATGCATTTATTTTTCATTCTGATGATATTGCTGACAAAAGTTTCTATGAAAAGACTACGGCTGAATCAAATGTTTTTTTTAAATCCATAGATAGGTTTTTTTTATCAGGTGAGAACATGATCCGGGTTTTTTTAGGAGATTTTGAATCATTGAAGGCATAAAATATTTGATGCTGGAAATCACGTAGGTAATGAATAAAGCATAAATGGCAATGTATATTAACATCTTTTAATCGTATATATTGTTTAACAGCTTTTGCAAGTATTTCATTATTATTATGTATGTTTATTTGAAAGCAAATGCATTTTTAAAAGGTTGACCAACTTTTACCAGTATTGTTTTATTATTACGTATGGCTCATTGATAGTAGATGCGTTTTTAAAAGGACGACATAGAAATATGTCATCGCAGCTGCTATTTTCATAGAATGTAATTTTTTTGGAAGAAATGAAATAAGTTTTATAATATGTTAAAAAAAAGAATCTTCACTTGCATTTATTAACAGTTTTTCCAAAAGTATTTTATCTTTCTCCCAGTGGGGAAGTATCACTTTATCCATTCTTAATATGCGGCCTCGAATCTGCAGCCCTCCGGTTCCGAAGCTGAAACCTTACTACCGGAGCACCGCAACCTACACACTCTGCTTAAAGTTTGTCAGTAGGCTTGTAAAGCGCCATAAGTAGTAACACAACATCAACTGATTAAAAATACCACAAAAACACTTTTGAAATGAAAAACACATATTACTGAAAAGAGACTTGTTTTTATTTCAAAATTATTATAACGTTATTTCTATCTCTAAGATATTGTTAGATTCATCATGTTGTCATTAGCTCATTTATATAAGTTCCTGAAAAATATTTAATTTTCTTCAATAATTATTCTTTAATTAGATGCACCTATTTAAAACACATTTTTTGCAAAAAAAAATAATAAAATAAAAATGCATGCGTTCAAGGTTTTATAAAAATCAAGTTAAAATTCAGAACTTTGAAAATTATTAGAATGTGATTACATTTTGAATGATAACTATTTAAATTGCAAATTAGATAACTAACTATATAATATCTAGCTACAACGATTTTTCTTCAAATTGAGGTTTCTCTTTATAAGATCATTTTGTTTTGCTCTTTGGACACGAGGAAAATGAAGGGGGGAGAGGGTTGGTGGAACAAAAGTAATCTCTTGACGATCCCTCCCCCATTATCGAATACACTTGCGTGCAAATGGCGATTCCGGGTCCTTCTTAGACATCATCAAAAACTCATTATCCATAGTCACCACGTGCGATTCACTCTCACGTGAATAAAGTAGGTGAACTCAGCAAAAATATTTTTGTACCATCCCTCCTTGCATGGGAAGGCAAAATAAAACATTCCATTCCAATCCCAGTTACATTCTATAGGGAATAATGCGGAACCCAGAAAAAAAATGACACGCGGGATACAAACAAAAAGAAAGATATATATATATAAAAGCATAAAGTAAAATGATGAGATCCATATAGTTCCATTCAAGTTCGCACTATCGTCCCTCAATGGGATTCAGCAACGATTCCACTCAACTCTACTCAAAAGTTCGAAGGAGAGCGACCTCTAGGAGATGAGCGATGCTTTATACCGCTCTTGCAGAAGCAGAAATAGCTTTTTTTTTTCGGTTTTCTCCCTGCCTTTTACTGTCTTCTTTCATCGTTCTAAACCTTTTCGACTTTATTACACCATTACAGAAATAGCAGACAAGGGGTATAAATCGCGTAAACATGACCAATTTTTTTGTCGGTATCTCTCTTAAAGTAGCTAAATTCTGAAGAAAATAAGATATAAATAAAAAGTACATCAGATTTTTTTTTCTTAGATCAAACATAAAATGCGTCTCTGAGATAAAAATGCTACGATGTAAAAAAATAAAATAGGATATTTTTAAATTCAATATTATATAACATTTATCTCATTTTAATAAAGTAGCATGTTTAAAAAGTATTATTCTTAATTTAAGAAAAATATTTTTGTATAGAATTTTTATCTAATTGTCTTATTTTAATTTATAAGTAATGCTTTTTAATAAGTTATGAAATCTTGTAATTATATAAATCATAAATTTGCAATGTATAATACATAAGATTACCTAGAAATTGTATTAGCATATAAATTTCCGCAAATTTTACCAAACGTTGATTCTCATCCTATCTTAATCTTTCAAAGTGTTTTAAATTTTGATAACAGGGGCGAAACAATATCACATTTTTACCTGAATTTTGATATAAAAAAAGTATCTTGGCAATACTGTAATTTCCATCCTTATAATTTTAAATTTTAATATAACTTGATATACTATCATGAGTTTGTCATCAAATAATTTAATTAAGTTTTATTTACCTTTTGAATTTTACTATTTATCGTTATATTAAAATATCACCTTATAATTTAATTATGCAAAATTCATTTTAAAAATGCTTGCTTAACTCTCCATTTACATCAAAAATTTAATTTTAGCCTGTAGGTTTCACAGAAGTATGATGTTTTTGATCTTCCCCTCTCCCAAAATGCGATATTCTTACACATTTTTTATTCAAAATCAGACGAAAGTGTGTGTGTTTGTGCGTGCGGCTTCGTGTATGCTCGTACATCTATGTGTATGTTCTTGTATGCTATAGGTGTCTGGGTGTGCAGGGTTTTTAATGTAAGCAAACTTGAAATATTTCATATTTGTAAAGATAGAATTTGCAATCGATTATTTCATCCCTCTCTCGTGCATTATAATTTAGAAATTGTATTTTCTTGATTAGAATATTCTATTCAAAATTTTTAGTGCGTGATTACAAGTTAATCAAATTGAGATTCCAAACGAACATTAATATTTGATGGAAAATTTGAGAAAAATCAAGTTCCAGCATTTGTAATGTTTATTTCAATGAATTATTAAATTATATTAAAATAAAAATAATTAATTTTAATACACTAATAAATATTTGTGAAAAGGTTTATTTAATTATTTTTTATACAAAGGGAAATCAGATCATAAAACAAGTTTTTTCTACGAAATATGTAAAATAATAAGAAAGCCCAAACAACTAATTTCATAATCTGAATAACTGATTCAATTTTTTTAAATAATTTTTACTTCAATTGAGAAAATAAATCAGTAGTAGTTGCTTTGCTCTTAACCAAGCATATTAGTTTAATGTACATTCTTAATGGAAAAACATTTCTAGGATAAGATTGATAGTCACAACACAGGTATCACAGTCTGTTGCACTATATTGTGCGATATTATGTGACATTACACAATATTGCGTTTATTGATCAATGTCATACAATATTGAATAATATGCATGTGCTACTAGGGAACTATTGCATTGATTGCAACAATATCCATACACATGAAAGTTCTTGACTTCAAAATATAAAGTCATCAGTCTCCTATTCCTTACAGCCCCAAGGATTCAATACGGTTTAAACTTTGGCACAAAGTAAGCCTTAGTAAAAACACAACTTTCGTTGAGTCTGTTCGCCATTCTATAAACTAATTTAAAATTATGAAAGAAATAACCAATGGGCCCAAATAATAACTGCTGTTCCATTTCGATAGCTTTTATTTCATATAAAATGTCTTGACTTTTACTGAGGTCATTATCAGTCAAACTTTAAATAAGTTTCAAAAATGTCACTTCACAATTTATTCTGTATCGGAAAAAAGTGAAGGGATGATTCGGAAGCCTTAACAAACGTATCGATTGTGTCACTTTATTTCTATTATTATGAATTAAAATATCTTGTGGTTAAACTAAAACAAAATATTTAAAATATATACTTAACAGTGGTTTTTACTGTTTTGGGGATAATGAATATTTGATCCCCCAAAGTATATCTCCATAACCTTCGCATTCTTATCAAGAATTTATATTATGTAAATTTATTGCTATAATAGATATATTTACAGTTTATAATTAAACATTCATATTTTAAGAGAATAAATATACTTTTATAGGAGTAATCTACAGAGTTGTGATTGATTAAGACTTAAAAAGCCATTCCAAATGAATTTTCGTTACAATAAAATTTTTTATTCGTCTATTGTATTGTCCTTTACTGAAAACAGAACATAACGTGAAATTAATAATATTTACTATAGATTTAGCCATAAATATTTGGGGAAAAATGATTTGTTGAAAAACATTCACATTTTTATTAAATTTTCCAAGCATGAGAAATATTATAAATCACTTTAAACTGTTATTGTATCAATCTGTTTAGAGTCAATTTTATCTGATAAAGCCATTTTTATTTCAGTTTTATCAATAAGAATGTTAAAGGGTTTTTAACATTTCAAAATTATTCTTTCTACTATTGGGTCGTTCGGAAAGTCATTTCGTATTTTTGTGACAAAATGAAAAGAAATTTTCTTTTAATGAATAAATTATTTATTAAATTATAAAATTGCCATTCTGGTCTAATACCTTTTGGTAGTAACATGATTACACGCTCATAAAAGTTTTGGTCTTTGCTGTAAAAAAAACTGATCGAGGTGGTTTTTGGCCTCCTCATTTGAAGGAAAAATTTTGCAAATCAGTTCTGGTACTGATGTACTGTTAACACATCTTCTCCACACATATTGGCTGATTTATTTCTGGCTTGACAGCATTTTTACCTTTTATATAGCAAAAAAGAAAAAAATGACGAAAATGCTGTTTATTGCTCTCCATATTTAAAAGGGCACCATCCAAAAACTACTGCGAAGAATCAGCTGCACTTTTTCACACTCAAGCCTTGCTATATCAGCTCTTAAAACATAAAATGATTTTGCGGTTTAAGTATGAAATTGGGTGCGAAAAATGCTATTAAATCCTTTGTCAGGAAAAAACGAAATTACTTTCCGAACAACCTAATATTTTATTGGATAATATAAAAGGGGATATTTTCCTAAGTCTTAACATAATGTTCAAAAAGGAATAATCTGTTTCCTTGATATAATGCATTCAAACATGTGTAAGAATGAAAAACAAACTATCCATAAAAATATCTTTTAAATATTATTGTCAGTCAAATTGGAAATTTGTGAAATATATATACAAGAATAACAAAAGTTCTCAAAAGTAACTCCACTTTGAAGTCCAGCATCAAATGTTCACATTAGAACCCAAACAAGTAAATTCCTGTTAATTGCATGATAATACTCTCTAACCATCTAAATTATTCCAAAAGAGACCTGGAATATTTCATCCTCAACTCATTGCCTCTACCTGATAAGGATAAGCTACAACATTCAGTAAATCCCCGGATTATGTACGCAATCAATTGCAATTAAAGGACAAGCATTGCTTAACAGCTGTTATCTGAAGAAGGAGAGAGCATTTCAAGGCAAATTAGTGAGAGAATAGAATAGAATAGAATACTGGAATTAAGGAATTAGCGCGGACTGTTTCGAATCTTTACAAATTAGATTTATTTAGCTCATGAATAATATTCAGCAGACTGTAGAAATGGATGGACAGTGCCAAATCTAATTTTGGTTGACTTTCATGTAACTAATTGGTATTATAATTAGCTAATTAATAAAACGCGTCAGAATATTTTTCCCTCTAAATTAAATCGAGTAAGAATGTTGAGTTCCTCTACGTTCAGTTAGAGCTTTGTCGTATAATTTATTTGAAACTTTCGTGATATGCTGGGAAATAACAGAGTTTCGAGATTACTTTTTCAGCTCTAAACCGTCTAAAAACATTGTTTCTGACCCAACATGCACTGCGCATCTTTAATAAAAAATGTGATTGGTTATTTTTGTTTCTTAAAAGACAAAATATATCGATTGTGATTCCAGACTATCGCTAAGAGTTTTAATGTTTTTATATTTACAAAGGAGTAATGTGAAATAAACACTAATTTTAAACATTTTATTTACATTAAACTTTTAAATTAGATATAACAAAATAAATCGATTTTGATCCAAGATTACCACTAAAATTTTTAAAGTTTTTATATCTATAAAAGAGCATCTGCTGAAATAAACACTAAATAAAGCATGATTTTATTTTAATTAAGTCTGCATATTTTCTAATCATACTTAAGATTTAATTTTAAAGAAAATAATCACGATTTAAAAAATTAATATGACCATCTCCATTTATTAAAGTCAAAATTCACTGTAACTTCAGATTATATCTAAAATTCCTATAGTATTTTTCAGCAAGTGTTGAGCTGTCATAAATCAGTATAAACACTAATAAAATAATAGAGTAATATAGACACATTAAGCTATTTATTTTTTTAAATCAAAAGAGTAATATCTGATGTTTTCTCAATTTTTATTTCGATAGTATTTCTAAGTAGCAGGGTCAATTTTACACCTCTATGGGTAGAAATTATCCATCCACGTGATTATTAAGTGACTTATTGTTTTTTATATGAGTGAAAAATTAATCGACTATGATTTCAGATTATCTTAAGATAAGGTTTTTATATCTACAAATGAGCAACTGCTAAAAGGAGCACAGTAAACTATGCATTTTAAATAAGGATAACC
Source organism: Argiope trifasciata (assembly GCA_026543055.1). Classification (NCBI taxonomy): domain Eukaryota; kingdom Metazoa; phylum Arthropoda; class Arachnida; order Araneae; family Araneidae; genus Argiope; species Argiope trifasciata. Next base: position 5,033,749 of record JAPMOQ010044403.1, read on the forward strand.
TAATAATTTTTAATCAAATTTAAGATTTTATTTTAAAGAAAGCAAACATGTTTTTGATATAATTCCTAAGAAATTTGATCAACATAACTCATTGATGTCAAAATTGTCTGTAACTTCAGCTTATGCCTAAATTTTCTGAAGTTTCATCTCTATAAATGTACAGCTGTTCGACAAGCAACAGGTAAATACATAATGTCATTTATTTTGTTCAAAATAGTGAGATTTAATATTTTCTTATCAAATTTTTTACTTAATTTTTATATAAATAATTAGGAATTTAATGATATTTCCGGGGACTAGTTTTACAATCCTGAATTCAAACTTTATTCGTTAATGTGATTATCATTAAATTTCTTGATATTTTTTGGCTGCAAATGTACCATTGTTCAGTAATCAGCATAAATATCAGCCAATAATACATTTTATTTTATTCAAGTTTAAGCATCCTAGTGTTTTCTAACCAAATTTTAACTTGCTTTTTTTAAAAAAAACAAGGTTTCAATAAGATTTCCAAGCATTACAACCAACGCCATTTATTAAAGTCAAAATTGACTATAATTTCAAATTATTTCCAAAATTACTAAGGTTTTATTCCTGTAAAAGTTGTTTGACAAACAACAAAATTATAAAGCTATTTCTTTTCATCAAAATGTGGAGGTATAATATTTTCTTACGAAATTTTTAATTAAATTTTAATGTAAATTATCATGGATTTTATAAAATTTAAAAGAAGTGAGATTGGTTTTAGATCTCTAAAATCTGAATTTATTGCCCTCGGGATTATCACTAAAATTTTGATTTTTTTTATCGTTTTCAAATGCACCGTTATTCAACAGTAAACATAACTACCAGTAAATGATACATTTTATTTAAAACAGAAAAAAAATCAATACACTTTCAATAAATTTATCATTTTATAATGTATTTTTATTTTGTTTAAAATGGAGAAATCTGATATTTTCATATCAAAAGATTTCATTTTAAAGAAAATAATCAGGAATTTAATAACTTTTATTAGAAGGGACATCTTAGAAGTGGATGCATCTACAGAAGCTTCATCATCTTAGAAGTACAGGATGCTAATTTCGAAGAATTTCAAAGAAAACAGTAACTTATCTTCAAATCAAAATGAAATTGTTATCGAAATTGTCTTAAATACCGTATTCTTTCCTCGCTCGACATCAAAAGGAAATTACCTTTCGTTTCATTTTCAAAGAACTGAATAATTGTCTTTTCAGCTGAAAAGATTATTTATTGCTCCGAAAACGCCGGCATACTTCTGCACCTAACGGAAACAAGAGATTCAACAAAAGAAAATTAATCTCTGGTATTGAAAACATTTTTGTTTGTTAACTATCTATCAGGATGCCATCTTTTATTCACATATTCGGAGAAAAAGCATTAATCGGAGAAAATTTAGCATATTTTGGAACGAAAGATATATTTGATCTTGCATTAATTCGCACAATTTGGAACTTTTCCATACCTTGTCGACGAAGCGAAATAATAAACAGTTTAAAACAGAACAAAAAAATGAGTGGTTTAAGATTAATTCTTTTGTTTTCTGGTTGACTTACTTCTTTTGTTTTCTTTAATTCCTTTTGTAGTGCTAGAACAGATGCGTATATATTCCATTAATTTTGGAGTACGTTTGAGACTTATGTTAACACTGAAAGAGAATACTTAATAGTTTCATTATTCAAATGCTTTTTTCCCAGTTTTTAAAATGTGATATAAAAAATTACCAGTCTTCCAACTAGGATTGGATTTACCTAACATATGTTCATAGCAAGAATATTGAAGAAATATAACAGATTAAAACATTAAAAAAATAATATGCATTTTTGTAATTTTAAATGCAATTAGGGGAGAATTCTTGTGCCCAGATCATCCTTAATAAATATATTTGCTTTATTTTTATCCTGCAAAATGAGTCAATATAATGGTTGTTAAAGGCTTTGTTTTGGTATAATACTCATTACATTATTTATTTTATTCGGTAAATTATATCAGTTCGATATAATGGCTGATAAATACGTTGTTCCGGTACATTATTTTTTAACATCCTCTCCGTCTTAAAAACAAGACTAAACAGAGAAAAATAATCTTAAGTTTAAATCTACTACCTAAAATATTCATTTTATTAAACATATTAGCTGCAAAAGCCTAACGGCTTAGCATATTTTTTAAAGCGTGCAAAAAGCGATTATCATGAATTAATCATACTAAATATCAACCTAATATATTATTATACAATCATACATTTAATTAAAGTAAACCGATAAAGTACATTCACTACTTAAGAAAAAACATGAGCTCTTTAATAAAGTTATCCCCCCCCCCTCTTTCTAAAGTAATAGTACACAAATTTTAAAATTGTTTTACTAAATCTAATGCACATATGCTAACACTTCTAACATTATTAGTGAAAGAGTATTAACAGAAAATATAGACAGATTTTCTTACGATGCAAGAATAATTTGAACGTTTCTGTGCATTATGTCTAAAAAATTGTACTTAATGCATTTTAAAACTGGGTCATATAATAATCGGTGCAGAAAACGATTTATCATAGAATATTATCTTGCACTGGAAGATATTAATTAGCAAATTAGTTTCACTGGAAGATATTAATTAGCAAATTATTTTGCACAGAAAGATATTAATTAGCAAATTATCTTGCACTGAAAGATATTAATGTGAAAATTATCTTGCACTGGAATATATTAATTAGCAAATTACCTTGCACTAGAGATTCCTGCCTGGTTTATTTTTTCTTCCAGATCTGGTTATAACTTGTGAATTTGCAATTATGCATATGATCATGTAAATGATGACTGCATAACTAGTGTATATTCATTTGGCAATTTTAAAACAACGCTAATAATATTGCTTTTATTACACTCAACGGCACACGTCTTTTATGTACTATGTGAACTAAAATAATTATATAGCTATGCTTTTTTTAGCCATTTTAAAAATATTTCTAATGAATTGTGTTACCTTAATTTCAATACGAAAACATTGATTTCAATATAGATGACTTAAACTGTGTTCCATCAAGAAGTGTGCTTTTAAGATTGCGTTGAGAAAATATCACTATTGTTCCAAAATTAATGTAAATGCCAATTTATGTAATTGATGTAAATGCCAATACCGATAATCTAAATCGATTGATAAGTTTAGATGCAAACGGACAATAGTTTTTCTATTGAGTTTGTCTTACTAAGTTTCTTGGGAAACAGCAAATAAGAGCATGTTTTTATGTCAAACAACACAGTAGATATCGATAAATTGCCAAAATGCACTAATTAATTTGATTTTATCTGGCTTTGAAACATAGAAACGGAAATGGAATTAGTACATTCAATGGTATCAAAGCCCTGTTTAGGAATACTAAGCCACGCATATGTTTGAAAGAGAGATAATTTAAAAGAATGTACTTTAATAGAATCAAAATTCTTTCAGATTTATGAAAAAACCAGCAGATGTCTAATTATGTTATAATAAGATGCGAGTCAAGAGATTGAGTGTCATATTTCGTTAAGCTTAAGGTATCCAACTAAGTTAAAAACCCTGATTATCGACCACAGTGGCAAATTTTATTTCTTGTCGTTAAGACTTTTCGTTTTGCAAAACAGTTTATCTTTTTTAGGAAAAGAAATGCCTGACCTAACGTTCAGGGGAAATTTAAACATACGATATTCTTAAGCTAAAATTTATGTTAAACTTTAATTTTCTCAAAACTTTAATTTTTGAAAAAATTCTTCACTGTTAATATTATGTCTCTCACACTAACAGAGGTATTTACATGAAAATTTAATCGTATGTTTTAAATAATATGGACGATGAAATGAACCAAAACTTTTATTGTTGGTGAAATGCTTTTTTTATTTTTTGATATTTTTAGAAAAAACAAATTGTGAATTCATGGAAAAAAGCATATATACATGTATTTTCACCCATGATTTCTTTGCATCTCAAACATTTTCTTAGATTTTGTGTTCACTTCAATTATTATATTCTATAACATAGGTACAAGGAAAAATAAGATTTCTACATTGCAATTTTATTTAGGGTATTAATTGTTTTGGTCAATTTCATTAGATTTTATTGCAAATTTTACTATTTCTCAAAATATGTTTTCAATTTTTAAAAAAAATATTTATAGTATTTATAATCGATAATACGCTAAAAATGATAAATAGTTTTCAAACGCCAAAAAACTTTGCCTTCAAACGCAGTAGGATAACTTAATACAATAATATAATCAGAAAAAATGCCAACTGAAACTTTCAACCTAAAAAGAAAAACTCCTGCAAAAATTTCCTTCAGTTTTATTCAATTACAGAGAACTGGAATATAATACTGGTGAAAATATGATTTGATTCGATAGGCTTTTGAATGCATAAAAAGTTGAACGACAAAAAAGATAAATACTACATCAGTGATATTTAGACATTTTTAACTTGTCGTATACAAGTATACACAATGATTGTAGTTGACAAAGTGTCTGAAGTCAAGAGTTTGAGGAATTTCCACATTTCAGAATTCTAGGAGATCTAAATCCACATTTTTGACATTTTGTTTATCTGCGAACCCACATTAAACTGTAGGATAAACTTTGCCATGTGGAAGATATGAATTCTATTCAGTGAAACAAAGAACCTTTGTAACGTCAAAAAATTAAAAACTAGATAAATAACATTTGGTACAAAAATCTATCTTCAAAAATAAAGATTCTTCTAAAAGTTTGAATCAAATCTGCCATAAGACGATATGACTCTCTTCCTCTGTCTGTACATTTGTATGCATTTCAAGGTAACTCATAAATGCAATGAATTAAATCAATAAAATTCGGCTTGGTATGTTCATACACTTGTAGAAAAGTATCGAATTTTGATTACAATTAGATTCCACAATATAAATATATATGCATTATGAACTCATAAGAATGTTCAGTAATTTAATTAGATTCATAACAAAGAGTTATTTTCCCCCAATGTTATGCTTATAATTTCAGACATTTCTCAAGATTCACAAGTTTCTGCAAAGGATGAGAGGGGGGTGGTAGTGAAAACTGAGATTACGTGAAGAAGTTCTCCATGATTTAAATATAATTTCATATGAAATATTGACCACAATTTAGTGAATAGTCAAGAAGAAAGTTTGTAACTATATAATAATAACAGTATGTTGTTTCTTTCAGTAACGGATGCATAATAAGGTTTGCTGCATTAAACACTTCCCTGACGGAATGGTAAAATCGATATAAATTAAAATGAATGTTTGCATGTTTGTCTCTTATGCCTACTTAAACCGTTTACCCGATTGCGATGAAACATTGTCAATTTATTGCTTATACTTACGGAATGATCATAGGAACAGTAAAATTATCTAAAATAAAAATACGGATCTCAACCGCTTCTATTTGCCAAGGATTAATCTCCAAATAACTTACCGATGAGACACAATAGATTCAGTAGAAATTCTAAATTCAAGTTAAAGGCTAATATTGTATAGTTATTGAACATAAATGTTATATAAGTAATTCTCAGAGATAACTGTATTACAGATGCGAGGAAATTCTGGGAAGATCAATCAAGGGATTTTAAATTTTAATTAAATGTTAGCTTTTTTTTTCTCAGTAACTTCCGAAAATATTACAGCACAAATAATTTTGCAATATCTTATTTTCAAAAAATTATCTTTTCAACTACATTGATTTCATGGTATAAATATGTTTTCTGCGTTTAATCAATTTTGAAGGAAAACATTTTAATCACATTTTCTAAAATTAAACTTGAGAATACCGAATGAATATTAAATGAATCACGAGATACAATATATAATATATTTCATTACCATTCTGAAAGAACACCGAGATTTACACTTTTAAAAGAATATATAAATCTTATATAAAAAATTAATATTTGTTTGTTTGTTTTTTATATACTGTCCTACCATTCATCTTATTTCGATAAAAGTGCCAAATGATTGACTGATTGATTGCACTTTCCAGCCGCAGCTGATTTTAGTTTAACATAAAAATAAAAACTGGATAGAGTGAAAATACAAGAACTTCTGACTGTGGTATAAGAACAGTTTTAACTAAAGTAGGCTCAGATAAAATTCAAAAACAATGAAGGAAATGGAGCAGAAACAAAGAAGTTTAGAATGGTATATCTATATAAATATCAGTTACTTCATTCAAAACAGGGTATATTAACAGAAGTATTCTTAAAATATCTCAATATTATTTCATCGCACATTGCTTTCGGAACTTAAAAAGCTGCTGACTATGCGCATTTAATTATCAGCGTTTGAAGCAGCAGATTTCATTCTGCCAACATCAGATATTTCCAAATCGAAACCCATCGTTATTCTAAAACAAATGATGTATTCATTTAATCTGAAAACAACGCAGCGCTTCGATAATGCTTTTTCGTTTCACCCCATTGAGCTAAAATCTAATAACTCCGCTAATACATAAATTAATTCATACACAAGTAGCCCTAGTACCTCTATGCGGTTGTACTATGCACTGAATATTCCGTCCGCTTCAATACCTCTTTGCTGTGAATGCACTACATTCACCGGCCATTCAGGATACATAATTACTGCGTCACCAACAGATGGCAGCACCGTAGATTAAGCAGGAACAACTAATGCGTCGATTACCTAAACGCGTTTGTAGGGACAAACTAATCCAATACTAATTTACCTTCTATTTAACTAGAGGACTTGATGAGACAGAATGGCCGATGCTGAATAATTATAGTCTGTCCAAATTGATATACATTATTTCCAATGTTGAAAATTGATGAACAGTCGGGATTAGCATGTCTGATAAATATAGCTTAAATGTTAGCAAAAGCGGTATATAATAGACAGAATGTAAATAAAGGACAATAGAGTCATCAAAAAGCTGAACTCAGAATATAACAATGTAAATATTATTCTTTCTTTATAAAATGAAATGCCACAATATATGATACAATATACACAATAATAAGAAAAACATGTGGATTTTTTTAAACAAAAGGAAACTAGATTCTTGGGAAACATTTTAATTATCAGTTATGGTAGCAAATTTTCAAATTAATTGTCGGTTATTTTAAATATTCTTGAACTTATGCAACATTTGCAAACAAAATCAAATACTTTTAATATTGCAAAAACTATGTGAAGTATTTATAGGTTGGTAGTGATAAACACCCCCTATAAACAGTATCATACGACGCAAACAGGTGACGCATTGCAACGAAATTTAGTATGTACACTATATACGAGAGGCACTTACGGAATTTCAAAAACAAGCTCCAAAATGTCTACCAGAGGGCGATCTTTCTGGAAAAATATTAATTTTAACACAATTATAAGAACAAGAATTATGAGTA
>JAPMOQ010044403.1:5041158-5133628 GCA_026543055.1 Argiope trifasciata
ATGAGTAGTTATGAACAAGAATTATGAGTAGTTATGAACAAGAATTAACACCCAGAAAAGGAATTATGAGTAATTATGAACAAGAATTAACACCCAGAACGAGAATTATGAGTGATAAAACGTAATCTGGAAAAATCTTTCAGTTATAGGAAAAAAAATGTCGAAATCTGCGTGCCTGCTAAGAAGAAACTTTATGAAATACGAATTAGATTGAGACAAGGTGATCAAAAACTAGGCAATAAATGTTAATATAGTTTTTGTGTTTCGGTTTGGTCATTTCCTGCGTTAAAATTAATACTTTTCCTGGAAAAAACACTCTCTGATGGATATTTTTTATTCAAAATTCCAAGAGAGCATGTCTTGTTTAGTCTACATGCAAAATTTCGTTGTAATCCGTTCATCCGTTTGCTTTGTATGTTTCTGTTGATAAAGGAAGTTAATTATAACCACCCTGTATATGATATCCTATTATAAAAATATCAAATTCGTAAAAAACAATAACACCATAATAATAAATAAGCAGGATGCATTTGAAAACTGAATTATCTCAAATTTACTGAAAATGAATGGTAAATCCCATCTTTTCATATGAAGACAAGTTTAAAAGTGTGTTTTTTAATTTGACAAAAATTAAGGGTTTCTTTTTGCAAATCATTTTATATTAATTTGTGTAATATAACCTCAATCCATTTAGATACGAATAGAAATTTTATAATGCTATCGAGTTTTCTAAAATTAATAGAGCATTTTATGTATAGCATATTTATTATTTATTACTATAGCATATTATATATTTCATGTGTTATGATATATTAAATATAAATAAGTGCCTATTTTGTACTCCATAAATCAAGTGTATTTCAAAATGAATATTTCTTAGATTCTTCCTCTGTAATAAAAGTATTTCTTTGAATTTAATGCCAAATTTTCGTCTTCTTTAGAAACAAGCAGACTAATAAATGATTCTTTAATAGTAAATGCATAAAGTATGAAATATTTTATCGACAGAATCCATTTATTTCAGATTTACTTTCTCTTTTTGGAAAATATCCAATTGATTGAACGGGACAAAAACAAGCTTGTTCTTTTCTTAATATCAAAAGTGAAGCCAGTATAATAGTTTTTAATATCAAAGTTCGCATTTCGTTTTATTTGGCAAAGCAATAGTGGGCTGTAAACGCACAAAATATTTATTTAACCTTGATTTGAGAATTTTGCTTAATAATATGAAATGAACAATCTGAAAAGTGTTTTAAGGATATTCATAGATTTAGTACTAACATTTTAAGGTTTAACTCCAGTAAATTCATTTTACACAATGTAATTATTTCTTGTAAGTAAGAATAAATTAATCCTGAAATAGTTAAAAAAATAATTATTATTTTTTTGTTTAAAGCCAATGATTTTTTAAAGTACATTTAACTCTTAGATTTAATAGTAGAAATTACCTAAATATATGAAATGGTTTTTATAAAGATGTATATTAATGCTGATATAGGAATTGTATTTTATATTAGCGAATTGCATATTGATAATTAAATTAAAAGAATATTGATTTTTTTGAATTACAATTAGTGAATTACAAGGAGTGATTTTCTGGCTTTCAACAAAGTAATTTTCAATCCTTGTTGTTATATAACGTGTTTGATATTCATAAACAATTCAAGTAATTTTTAATTTCTTCATTATCATAATTAGTTCGTAATGTTGAAAGAAAAAGCTTAGTTTAATTCTAAATGTCCGGTTATAAATCAACTCTAGGGATATTTTGGGAAGCCCTCGTTATTTTGAACCCCGGTCAAAGGATGAGGTCGACATCTGAGCTAACACATCCCTCTCCACACCGCACCACACCACACCATACAAACGGGAGTACATTTGACCCAATAGATCTAACGCGCAAATGATCCCCTTAAAAGGCGGAATCAGGTCTCGAGCCCCAAACCCTATAGCTAAAAAGCAGAGACCTTATCATAAGGCTACCGAGGTCAGCGCTGAAAGAAAAAGAACCATCCAAAATGATTCTTCTTCAAAGTAGGAAGCCCTTTATACTGAAATAGTAAATTTTTCTGATGTAAGAAGCAAAGAAGGCAGTAATGCTGTCTCTATTTGAGTAAATATCGAAATAATTAATAATAATATCGAAATGTCTAATAATGATATCTATCTATCTATTTGAGTATATGCATAGTTTAGTTTTCTCATTTTTTTATTAATTGGTTAAGATGATGGTGTCATAATCTTTCTATGTCCTAAATTTCTGATCTGGTATCCTCAATATCGAGTTGTTTTCTTCAATATACAAATAATACTCTCTACAACGCTTCTAAACATACGTACTTTCTTTTATCATATATTCACAGTAGCACTGTTAAAAATAGTTCTAGAATTTTCTCTGTATGATATTGTGCATTTAATAGCATCTATCAACCATTCGGTAATCTTTATTATTCGATGATTGATGAAAATATCTTGATTAATTCAACATGCCCATAGCAGTAGTGCTTTGGATTCGGATTTGTAACCTGGATGTAATCGTTTGAAGCAATCTTCAACATCAAGAAATACCTGTTTCAGTTCGATCACCAAACCGTTTTCAAGCACTCCATTTGAATTAGGCCACATCTTCCGAGGTATTTATTTTTGTTGGTTCATGTCTTTGGATCACCTCATTTCTATATCAGTAAATTCCTGAATAATAAAATCTTACAATTTCAGGCTTTCTTACAAAAAAGGTGATATTTATTAAATACAGGGTGATTGAAAATTCATAGGCAAAAATTTAAACTTTGAATTTCAGAAAATATGGCGACATATGGTAATAAGGAAAAGACACTGTCTGACATTTTATGTTTGGTATACGAAAGAAAATGCTTTGGAAGCCTCAAGATTACCCCTAGAAGGCACGTGCCAGAAAAAAATTAGAGCAATTGCGCCGGTGTGAAAAGGGGATCCTATGTAATCGGTACGTATGATATAGTGGCAGAAGTGTGTGGAGAGCATTTTGTTGAGGACATTCTTCAAAGAGAACGCTTTAGCCCTTTATTTACGGAAGGTACTTGAAAGTACCATTTAAATCTAGCTTATATATTTATTATATGACGATTTTTGCAGATTGTATTCTAAATGACAAGGGTAATGTAACCCAAATAACATGAAGTTAGTATAATCTAAAAGTAGGAATTAAAAATATTTAATTAATAACTAAGATATTTTTGTTAATTGCATTTTTTCTTGGGTTCTCTGGGACTATTCTGCAGGAACATTAAAATACTGGTGCAAAAATGAAGTTAAAAAATGGATGGCAACATAATTCAGTAAATAAAGGGTTAGAGGCTAAATTACCAGGTTCACGGATGGGTTTAATTTAAAAATATAAAAAAATTGTCATTGTATTCAGAGAGCGCAAATGCGGCTGCTCCTAAAATATAGATGAATTCAATAAATTAGAAATATAAGAGAGAACGAAACTAATTACAGAAAACGAACTAAAATAGGAATCGCAACTAAAAATTTATTTCCTATTCGAACAAAATTAAAATTTAAAAAAATTTTCATTGTATTTAGAGAACGCTAATGCTGCTACTACCAAAATACAGATGAGTCTAAGTAAATTAGAAATATATGAAAAGTAAAAAGGAATACAATAGAATCGTGATATATATATATTATATATATATATATATATATATATGGGGGGGGTCGTGATGGCCAAGCAGTAATAAGTCCAGTTGATATTTTAGAATTTAATGGATGATAATGAAAAGTTAATGGTGAAGAAATGATTATGAGTAATTTACAGGACGAAGTGGATAACCAAGCTCGTTTTTTAACATGCAAGTTCGTCTTTTAGAAATAAGTCGTCATTTAACTTCGTCTTTTCACATACGTCTTCTTCCATCTTAGTATGTCGTAATCATCTCGTCCCGTCCAAACATGAACTGAACTTTTATCATGTTTTCTCCACAATAGGGATGCTTTGTGGCGGGATGTGATGCCACAAGTGTCACTCAATAGTGGGAAATGATATACCTGGCATCACTTATATTTTGGTTATATCGAACTTTTTCAACATATGTGATATCAAAATTTAATACATTAGTGATAATTTTTAAGTAACTACAAAAAGAAGTGTTTTTCAACATAATTTTTATTATCAACACATAATTTTCTCCCACAAGATAATTTGCCAAATTAATAAAACTATCTTATCTAGAATAAATGTTCTTCGATCCATTATTTACACAGAGAAAATTTAATATGAATAACAAATGAAAATTAGGCTTGCATGCAACAAAAAACAAACAAACAAATATTCTATAATAAATAAACAATAAATCTTCTACATTAAATAAAAATACTGTAGATAAAATAATTGATAAAATAATCCTAAGTGAAAAAGATTTCTATCCAATCAAGATATATTCCAATTCTCTTTTATATTCTGACTATAATAAGAACATGTAAGTGAACAGAATAAAAAAAAGTCAGAAATGAAGCAAGAATGTTAAGTAAATATATGGAAGGAAAGACATCTATTCCCACAGGCAATTCGAACTTCGTCAAAGCAGAAACAATATCGGAATTTATTTTTGCATTAACAAGGGAAAAAATAAATTCATTATTTCCGTTTAAATGAAAACGTTACACTAAAAGACTGCTAAAAAGAAAATTAGTGAGATGCGAATTCGGAAAGACGTTGATTAAAACACTTGGGGATGCGCAGTTAAAATCACATTAAACAGAAATTGGAAGTGACGAGAGAAATTAATTTCGATCATGTAGTCGACGTCAGTTTTCAGAATGTAAATCTAATCATTATTTGAGGTATATATTTTAAAAAAATTGGAATAATACTGAGAAATTCTCAGTGTTAATCAGGTATAGTGCATTTTCCCTTAAAGATTATAAAATAATTCTTCCATAAGAATTCTGACTTAGATTGGACTAGGAAACATAATTAGCATTGAAATACATCAACGTGCTGTATTGAGTCTTTTCCGACCAGTTTTGAATTTTTTACAATATTATTTTCAGTGTTATATTCAGTGTATTATTCTCAATTAGTCTTAGTGTCTTTTCTTTAATGTGTTACAGAATAATTCCTCTAAAACAATCCTAGATTAGATTGAACTAGGGAAACCTAATTAACATATAAATACATCAACATATTGTATTTTGTTTCATACCAGCATTAAATTTTTTTATAATATTACTAGCTGGTACCCTGTGCCTTGCTGCCGTAGAAGAAACAATTTTGGGAATATCTTTTGAAATTGAAAAAAAAAAAAAAAAAAAAAAAAACTGTCTTGTTTAATTAGGAATAGGGGGAATAATAATATTTATTTTCGAATCGGAAATGAATACATTCATTGAAATTGAGTTATATATACAGGAGAAGAGTAAATAATATTAATTATATATTTTTAAATTTTATTATTCAAGACTTTAGGTTTGACAATACTTTTTTTTGCTTTCCTATCTACAGGAAGAACGAATAAGTGATGAGCGGTACGGTAGCGCATAAGAGACATGCAGACAAACATTCATTCATTCATTTTTATTTATATAGGTTACCTAATTTTACTATGAATATAGCGATCCTGTAAGTGCAAGTAATGAGTATTCAAAGCTTCATTGCAATCGGATGAGAGGTACTGCAACGCATAAGAGACATACAGACAAACAATCATTTTTATTTATATAGATTCTCAGTGTTAATCTGGCACAGTGTCTTTTCACTAATGTGTTACAGAAGTAATCTTCTATAACATTTATAGCTGAGATTGGACTAGAGAAACATAATTAGCAGCACATAAATACATCGACGAGTTGCGTCGAGCTGTTTGTACTAGTACTAAAATTTTAATGACTTCGATGGGTTACTATTGACTGTGAAATCAATCCAGACTCTTCTGTATAATAATTTATATCAGTTTGGCGGCAGTAAAATTGGAAAAAAATAATTATTAGACGGTTTTAGATATATAAATTGGAACATGCAACATTTTATTAAGAATAATCGTAACCATTTCAAAAGAATGGTCTGCATTATCTCACAGACGATTAAGACAATTTAAATAGAAGTTTGTAATATAATCGTTATTCAAGACGATTTAAATAGGATCTTGTTTAAACACTTTGCATTAATATATTTTAACACTTTGTGTATTTTTATTTCATAAATAACTTTATATAAAGAAACTTCTTTAAATGATAAGAATCCAAAGAAATATTGAATTTAAAAATCAGTATTTTACTATTGATGACGAAAGCAATCAAGACTTTCCATTATAATGATGTATATCAGTTTTCTTTTAGTGAAATGAAAGTATATATTGATTATTAGATGGCTTTAAATATATTAGTTTGAACATATAACCTTTTATGAACAGTTAATGTAACAGTTTCAGTTATGAAAAATAGAACGAAGTAAAAGAATCAAATCACCTTTATTTTTCATATGACTAAAACGGTTTAAATAGAATCTCGTTTAAACTTTTTTTCTCTTTTCATTAATATTTTATCATTTTATAAATTTTTATTTCATAAATAACTTCATCAGAAGATACTTCAATAAATTATAAGAATTCAAAGAAATATTTATTTAAAATCTAAATGTATGGAATATAATGCTTAGTTTTTAAAAAAATAAACTTTTCCTCCACAAGAAGGAATTTTCATTTTAATGTGCGACATTAATTACATTTTTTTAAACTTTAATCTCAATATTTAGCCATTCCTAATGTATGGTGATTAGAACTATGAGGTCATCTGAAGTGTTCAGTAAAATATAGTTATGCCAAGAAAATATTTCCTATGTCATTTATCTTGTTCTTTGTTGAGAGATAATAACAGAATCCCAGCATGGGCAAGATGTGAAAAATTGATTCAGTGATTTCAAAAGACACCATAAATTTATTTAATCGCCGTAAGGCTAATTGGAATGATAAAAGACGTTTATTTCCTGGTCCTATATAGTTTTCGTGCTAATTACAGATTCTTATTAGGCTTACTCCATTTTATTTTTAAGACGAAATGGGCTAGTAAACTTAATTAACACGTTTTATTTTTGCCAGGATTTATTAAAAGAATGATGTGTCTCATGTAGTCAACCTTTAGCAATAAAAAAAAATAATATTTTTAAAAGCTTAAATTGAATTCAGTTAAATAAAACTAGTATGCAAAAAGGATTATTTAGACAGATGCTACGCAGATAATTCTATAAAAGGAAGATAATTAGAATGAATATTTTCTCTTATTTCATATACTTCCAGAGTATTGCATATTCATTTTAACCCCCTTCGAATAAAATTACGAAATTGTGTCAAACATCGAATTAATAGATTTTTATTGTCAATCTCCAATAAAATGAAAGTAATGGACAAATATCAAAATTGGAAAAATCAATTAAAACGCTTCAACATCGCAAATACATTTCAAAACTTTATTAACAAAAATTGAATGTTTGTCTGTAGGTCTCTTATGCGCGGCCATACCACTCATCTGATTGCGATGAAACTTTGAATACTTATTTCTTGCATGTATTTGTTTCTGTTGAGGATGGAATATATATATATATATATTGCCAACCCTAAATTCTTGAATAATAAAGGTTAAAAAAACTAGAATTAATACTATTTACCCTTATCTTTTATATATAGCTCCATTTCAATGAGTGTATTCATTTCTGCAAATAAATTTTATACTTTCCATCATTCCTAATTAAACAAGACAATTATTTTAAATTTCAAACGATATTATTTCTTCTGTGGCGTGCACCAGCTAATATTATATAATTTTAAACAATAAGTGTCCCAAGTGTCAGTTTAGTTATATTAACGTTCCGTTTTAATACAAGACTAGAGCTATTTTAGGATAAAGCTGATAATTTTGAACCAATGTCAGATGACGAGGATAACATCTGAGTTTGCACCAACCTCTCTAAATTTCCGCACTACACCAATGACTTATGTTTAATCAATTTTAAAAGAAAATATTTTAATCACATTTTCTAAAATTGAATTTGAGAATTCTGAAAGAATATGAAACGAATCGCATGCATCAGTCCCGCTTACACAACGATTCTTCGGTGGAATTAAGTCTCGAACCTAAAACCCTTCGATTCTGAAGTCAAGACCTGACCACCAGGCCACCACGACCTTAAGAGATGTCTCAAATAAAATTTGTCATCTAAATAAGAAGTTAAATAAATTTGTATGTCTAGATGTTAATTTTCATAATTTAGCAAAAAGAAACAAATATACATTTTTGATCTCAAATGTCTCAAAGATTTAATATTTTACATAGGGAACTCCTAAATAAATTTTGAAAATTTAATTTAATATTTTAATTTGGGAACTCAAAATGCTTTTAATTTATTATATTGATGAGTTATATATTTCAATTGTGAAAACAAAATAATCTATTGACGAATTTAGCAGGTAGTAGATATACGTCCTTAAATCCAGAGATAAAATTATTTATTAAATTTCAATCATTGGATTTGTTAGAGATTTTGAGTTTTCTACCTAAAGTAAACACTGAAAGAGATATAAACTTCTTGCTCAAGGATTTCGTGAAAATAAAATATAGATCAAAAGATCTCCCGCAGCTGGTAAAAAGACAACATGTCAAGTTTCATTTATTTCTAAGTTATTGTGTTCTCAACAAAACTTAGAGTCACTGAAAGCAATGTTTGGTTCTTTGAATCCAGAACAAATATGGGATTTATTAAATGTCTGGAAGTTCCAGGCTTATAATGTGTTTTTCTTAGAACAGGAAAAAGAAAAAAAAATGTTTTTAATTTTCTGGGCAGTGAGAATTTTCCATATTTGCTTCACCAAACCATTTATTATATGCAAATTAATGTGAAGGAATTATTAATTTTGGTTTAAAATATCTATTCGCTGTATTTGTTTTGAAAATGATAAACATATTTTTTTTTAAATAAACTTATCTATATAAATAGAAGTGAATGTTTGTCTGTATGTCTCTCATTCGATTGCGATGAAACTGTGAATAATTATTACTTGCACTTACAGATGGTCATAGATATATTAAGATTATCTGATCGATATAAATAAAAAATGAGCCTTTGTCTCTATGCCTCTTATGCGCTGCAGTACCGCTCATCCGATTGCGATGGAACTTTGAATACTTATTACTTGCACTTATCTGTTTCTGCTGAAGATGGAAAAATAAAACAAAAAAATATTGCCTACCCTAAAGTCTTGAATAATAAAGTTAAAAAATAGAATTAATATTATTTATGCATCGTCTTTATGTATCAATTTCAATGAATGTATTCATTTCCGATAAGGAAATAAATATTATTCTTTCTATCATTCTCAATTAATCAAGATAACTATTTCAAACTTCAAACGATCTTTCCAAAATTATTTCTTCTGTGGCACCAACGGGCCACGTTCCGTCTAGTTGAGCAATAAATTTTCATTTAATATAATTCTCGAAAATCATTAAAAAATTTGGACTTTTGATTCTTTGGACTTGAGAGGCGACTCGTTGGTCAATATTCTAGATGGTACATCATTTTGATGCTTTCTTTATTTGTTTCTCAATTTTGATTGTTGGAAAGGCATATAGAAAGATTAAAAAAAAGTTACAGATTAACTATTCAGGGAAATCAAACTTTGAATCATAATTATATATTTATTTTTCGCAACAATAAATAAACTGTGGGTATTAAGTGAATAAAAATGAATTACTTTTCTCAATACAAAATGTTAAATTATTTTCTACACTCTTACATTAATGTATATAGACTTAATTTTTTAGTTCTTAAAAATTTAGATAATTGTGATACGTAAAATTAATTGTGTAACAATAATATGCACAAGCACTGTAATTATCAGAATTTTGAAAATGCAATTTCATCTGCCAGACAGTCCATTTATAGTTAATAATGGATTTTAAAAATCAGATTTAATAGAAACTTTTTAAATTTAGAAACTTTTTGAATTTAGAAACTTTTGCCTGTTATTATTATTACAATTCTAATTTTTTATCATATTATGCATCTAAGGAGAATGTTCACTGTTTTTTGCATGAAAGATTTAATAGAAATCAATGATAAATGGAGGAATTTTAAATATGGGTGGAAGAGAAATTAAAACATATATAAAATGGATATAATTTAGCATTTTCACAATCTTGGGGAGAAATGAAAAAAAATCAACGGAATATGTATTAAATACCTTCTTTTTAACACAAATAAAAAAACTGAGAAGATACTAAAAATTGTTTCGTTTTATTTTTATGCTTCAGAATATTACTTTCATCATATTATATATAACATAATAATTCTGCTTAAAATCTTTAAAAAATAAATTCGAACATAAAAAAATCTTTATGAGAACAATATTAACCTTCCACTATTGAGAAATACTTTTGACAAATAATTGAAATTATATAAATAAAAATTATGCCCTCAAGCACTAAAATAATTCAAATGAATGAAAAAAAACCCGAATGTTCATTATATGTTTTGCAAATTAACTAATTGAATTATTTCTCATACCTTTGAAATAATTAAGCTTATCCGAAGATATCTCTTAATCATCAATTAAATTATATTTCAAGTATTAATGCCCAATTCGTGGCAAAAATCTAGACAATTAATAATCAAAACACAATTTTACATCATTAATTAACTGTTTGAGACACTCAGGCAGCAAGAGAGCTAAGAAAATTAAAACATATAAGTTAAATCTCCATTTCTATATAGTTTTGTCACAGTCAAAATAAAAAATAACTAAAGTTGCATTTTCATATTTAATTACATTTATATAATCATGACGTAATTTATTCTCTGTCATTAGATAGTGAGTATTTTTTTCCATAAATATGAAAATGATTAATTTAGGCATATTAGAAATGTTGGTAAAAACAAATTTTATTACACGTCGAATTCCGATGCCTCGACTAATAAGTAATAATGCTAATTCTATTTATAACGATCTCAACGAATACTTAATTTTTATCTTAATAATCATGTTGTTTTGAAAGAATTAGATGTTGGCTATTAGATTAATCAAAACAGAACACTATCCAAAATAATAAATATTGTGTTTAAGGCAAGAAAATATTTTTCTAGAATGTTTTAATAAGTGTTTAGATTTTTTTAAATTTTATTTGCTTATAGCATTATTGGATTTTATAAAAGCTAAAGGCTTATGCAAATTTAATAATATTACATCTATTAACAAAACAATAATTTAGATTGGCTGAGAGAAAATTGAATTAAATGAAAATACTTAGCCTTTTTTGATGCAAATGAATTTAAAGCACATAAAATCTAATACCTTAACACATTAAAGGCAGGGGATCTTGGCGAAAATATGCTAGGCAACGCGGATCGAATCGTAGCTCTACGACTCCTGCCTTTAATGTGTTAAATGGTTATAAACCTTGCTTTTCTAAACTATCTAACTAAATAGATTGTTCGTAGCAAATCAGAATTGTATACGTCTGTTCAAATGATTCGATGAATTAATATATGAATCACGTTTGTGAAAATTTCGCCTTAAGTGCAGTGCACGCAATATTACAATCATGGAGATATTTGAGGGAAATTGAGCTTCATTTGTGTTTGCTTTGGAAAAGAAATCAGAAAAAAATCTCAGCTTCCAATCCAAACATAGCGAGTAAATTAACTGATACTGCACATAACAATCTATACACTCCTATGGAAATCTTGTTCATAAAGCTCATAATATTGTTCCGTCAGTTAATATTCCTGGGGTTATACAATGTCTTAATTTATTAGGGCACTGTTGAACATAGCTTTTCATTATTATAGGAAACACTAAAGATTTTTTATTTTATTTTGAAGGTAAAAAATTTTCTTTCATGATTACATTTGATTTTACGATGAAATTTTTAATGGAGTCAAATTGCATGTCTGCTAGATCACATGATAAATCCCACATCTCATATAAACCAATATAGGAAAGCATTTATATTTTATTTCATTTTTCTTATGTAAACAAAACCCACCTGAATTTAAACGAAATTGTCATGAAGTATGTGATTAGTGTTATAATAACATAGAATTAGGGTTTACACCATTGTTACGACATTCACTTTTCTACTTTACATCTCAGCAAAGTTATATGTTGTTTAAATAATTGCCTGGTGATGAAGACTAAATGTATGTGCAAACTGATCTTATACAAGTTCATATAAACACCGAATATAATAGCAACATAATCCATCTCGTTTAAAGGATCATATATAAAACCAGGAGATTATTCTCCCTAGAACATTCTTGTATACATGCAACGGTTTAATATTTGCTGGTCTGTGATATCTACCAAGGCAGCTCTTGAACATTTGGTTAGTGTAGGAAGGGAACGGCAAATCTTTGTATTTCGTGATCTTAAAGCCTTGTTTAAGGCTTAATTCGTAGATTTCAATCAAAATTTCAACGAAATCTCTGAAGTTAGGAGAGACAATAACGCTTTCAGATTTCTCTGACCTTTGAAGATTTGTCACTCGACAAATCTTCAAAGTCTTCGAGTCGACAAATCTTCAGAGAAAGTCTTTATTCATACTGTTATGTATGATTAAAGGCAATCCCCTTTACAGTGTAGATATTTATGTCAGTTTTAGAAAATTGGGAAAAACTATATCATAAGATTTTAATTACTTTCTTACCTCTAAGAAATTTGAAATTTCTCCTTATTCTACTGTAAACTAAATATTTCATTTTGACTTAACATAATGCGAGTTAATTAACTGAGGGTGGAGCATTTTTTTCAGATAAAATTTTAGAACAGGAACAACTCAATTTTTTTTAAGCAAGAATTTCAAATTTTTATTGAAAACTAAAATTACTTTTAATTTAAGATATTTGATTTTTTTTATGATTGACATTTTTGTCACTTGATGAAATATTTAATGGTGTTCGATTTTAATTTGATTAATTCTTGATTCTAAGTGAGTTTTTACAGGGAAATTGTAACTTTTTATGATGTAGGTTCTTAATCAACTATTAATTTTAATTATTTCTGATAAAAAACATTAAGCATCAAACAAAATCAGTAGCTTTTGGCATCTGGTTTGTAGTCTAAAATTTCAAATTTTTGGATGTTAACGTATCCGACTACATTAAAAACACTGGCTATCCATCAAATTGGCGAATTTTTGTTTCATTGTTATATTTTCTAGCTCAGACTTTCCTCTTTCCAAAACAGTTTTTCTTTTCGAGGAATAGGAAGGCCTGGCCTATCATCCAGGGTCACATATTTTTCAACTAAATTTTGTCTTTAATTTCAATTTTCTCTAAACTTTAATTTTCATAAAAAATTTCCCCCGTTAACAAGGTATCTCAAAAACTAATAGAGGTAATTACATAGAAATTACAGAGTGTGTTTTAAATAATGTGGTCAATGAAATGTACCAAAAGTTTTATTTTCGGTCAAATATTTTTTCATTTATAGGCGTTTTTAGAGAAATAAAGTTGGGAATTTATGAAAACAATGCATATATATGTATATTTTATCCCATAAATTCTTCACATCTCAAAGAGTTTTCTTAGATTTTGATTCATTTCATTCATCAATGTATTTTATAAATTGTGTCCAAAGAAAAATAGGATGGCTGCATTACCATTTTGTGTAGTGTTAGCCATTTCGGTGAAATTTCATTAAAATCTACAAGATTTTTTTTTCTCAAAGTATATTATATTACCAATTTTTTTTGTATTTATAGTTTTTATAACTGACATTACATCAAAAATCATAAATAATTTTTGAAAAATTCCAATTTTTCACAATTTTTCTTCGAACGTAGTCGGATACCTTAAATACTAACGCAAAATACATATATTTTTTTAAAAAATTTAGCAAGACAGAAATATAGGAACTTTAATGAATAAATCAAAATGAACTATATTGATACAAATTAAACATGGATACTAGGAAATAAATATGAAAGTTTATTTCGGGATCAAAGTTTAAAGAAAGTATTTGATATATCTTAATCTTAACATTGGTAAAAGTATCTGACTAAATATTTTGATGGATGAGTTTAAATTTCATCATAATATTGAAGAAATAAGAACTATAAATTGCATAGCACATTAAAAATAAAATATTTATTCAGGGATAAAACTTATGCCATTAAAAATTTAAATCTTTGAGTTTATGTTAATACCAAATTCATTTTTCAGAAATAATAATTTTGCAAGATATTGTAATCAATTTCTTTGCCAAATTCGCAACGATTATAAGTTTATCAACAATTAAGCTTGATTTGATTTTGCTTGACCGTCATTTCTTAATTTCTTTAACATATTTTTCATGTGAACATGGTTTTTGGGGATTCTTATTCAGAACATTTGTTATAGAAATATTTTGCAGTTTTTTTAATAAGTAAAATATTGAATTAAGTAAACCAGTATAAATGTTCATTGAAGTAGATATTGTTTATATTTGATTTTTTTCTTTTCGTTATTGCATAATAAGAAAAATTTGCGTGGCACTTAATTTAGCATTTTATACATGATATTCATAATTCTTAACCATATATTTCAAAAATGCATCGTCATCTTAAATGGTGTTGATTTACATTTTCACCATTCTATATTGCTGAAATCATATACTAAAAAAATTCATTAAAATGATTGAACATGAAATTTATTGTTTTGCATATTGTTTACTTTTCATCTGATGAAAACTTGTTGTAGTAATTTTTCACTAATAATGATGGAAGCCATAAAATTTTGTTCAGTTCAAAACTAAAAGGAAATTTATTTTAATATAAGACAATCTCTTTATTTTAAATATAGATTTATAATCTTTTTAACAAAGTTGAAATATGCAATTCTGTTTCATTTTTGGTAATACAATATGAAGATGAAGATGAATATAACAGGATATGTAAAAATGTGACAGAGATAAATAAGCAGTTTCAAAAAAATTTCGACGCACGGATGTAAAATAAAATATAAAGCATTATAAAGCCTAAAAATGTTCGATTTCGCTTTTAAATGTAATAAAATAATAAAAAAAAGGTTTCTGTGGCATATTCATAACAACTTAAGAATCCTATTGGAGAATTATTAATAAAAATAATTATATAAACAGCAAACATAATCAATCTAGAATAAAAATATCCATTCCAATCTTTCTTAAATTGCTCGAATACATTAAAAAAAATTCTTTCAAACAAAATATCTAACTTGAAAACTTGAGATAAATGCCTCAATTCGCAAAACTCAGAGAAACATTTTTAATCTGTCACGAAAGAATCCATCTACCATTCCCCTATTGTTAAAAAGAGACCCTTCTGAGAGGCTGAAATCAAATCTTTCAAATCTGCTGCACCAAAGCAAGAGACAGCAGTAAAGGCACAGAAGTAAAAAACATAACAAGCTTCTTATTTTGAGAAGACATGTCGTGAAAACTTGTGCGACTGTCTTCTTCGCACTTACGTGAAGAGTAATGGCCTTTTCTAGGGCTGTCCTAGACAACAAAAACACTCATAAAATGCTATCGAGCCCAATAGCATCGCTTTCTAGCTGCTGACTACATATATTTCAAATATTGATGCACATTTAAATAGATGGAGACACAAC
Source organism: Argiope trifasciata (assembly GCA_026543055.1). Classification (NCBI taxonomy): domain Eukaryota; kingdom Metazoa; phylum Arthropoda; class Arachnida; order Araneae; family Araneidae; genus Argiope; species Argiope trifasciata. The sequence goes on from JAPMOQ010044403.1 coordinate 5,056,760, forward strand.
GGAGGACCGTAGGGCCTTTTTTCCTCCCTTTTTTTCCCTTATTCTTGTCCCCTCACTCAATATATTATTTGAATTCAAATTTTAAAATCGGCTGCAGTCATATTTCTTTCATAAAAACCAGTGAATATGTAAATGGCTTTTTATGCAGCGTATAAAACCACAATCTTAAAGCTATCTTTTCACCATAAAATTACAACTTGCATCAATTTTTTTATCTTGTTTTTTTTTATTCGATGTTTTTTTTTTTTTTTTCATCCTGGAAAAAGTTCACTTAGTGGATTCGTTGCAAAAGGTTCAACATAAACGTATTCCTTAAGAAATGTTTAAATGCAGTCTTTACTATATGGCAGGCCAAAGAATAAATGGAAACTTTTACCTTCTAGTTTTGAATTTGCTTTCTTTAATATCTTTGTTAAGAAGGAATTTCAGAGAAAAAGCTTAAAATTGTTGGAATTCTATTTAGAAGAAAACTTTAAAACATTTTCCCTTGAAATTCTTTTTCGTTTATTCATTTTAAGAATAGGTATTTGCGATTGCTTTATTTTTTGACACAACCAAACAGTTATACACCATGATTGCATATGATTTCTTGGGTAAATTCTTCGAGATATCCAATAACAAATACCAAACACTATTTGGATTTCATCATTGAATTCCATTAACTGTTAATTAATTGTAATGAAATAATTAAATATGTAATAAAAGGAATGACATATAATAAATAAATAGATTGTAAATTCTTCAAAAACTTTTGAATAAGTCAAATATGAATAGTCAAGCAAGATTTGTATTCATATTTTCATATTTTTTTTATTTGTTTCCACATTGCAATCATCTAAGTTCTAAGCAGAAACCTTAAGTGACCGGATGTATGATATCCGGTTTCATTTGTATATGCTAATACTATGCGAATAGATTCGCAGAATAAATAGAAGGACACAAATAGTTTACACAAGAATAATTCGACAGCAAATAATTTGAGTGTCCTCATTAATAATTAAATTTGCTTTCTTTGCAGTTTCACATTAATGGGGAAGAATTATTGATTCTATGAGCCTGATCTGTGTGAGATTGTCAGTACCTAATATTGCGAGGTAATTTTTCATGCACGGAAATATAATGGAATAGTCCTTTCATTTAAACATATGATTAATAATTACAAACTTTTCGATATAGCTATAAATTATGTGCCCAAAAACAACGTGCCATTACTTTGTTAAACATGGAAGTTTAGGGTGAATCCGAGCTCATGGAGTTCAAGTACTCTATTTTAGGCCGATGACGTTTGAAACGTAGATGGACAAGGCAGAAAAGAAAGGGAGCATCATTATTTGACAAATATACAATGTGTTAAACAGACTAAATAAAAAGTGTACACTTTTCATACTGTTAATTGCTTATGCTACAAATATGATATGATAAATATTGAGATAAATTTAGCTATAAAGAACATAACAGTTCATTTTATAACACTCAATTCTAAATTGGGATCGGATGAGGAGGTATGCGAATGAAATCCTTAGCTTAGACATTCTATGTCATAACATTGGGAAGAAGACTTTTGGTATTCGAAAATTCATCTAAAACTTTCAAATCCTTAATCATGACGGAATTTTCATGGATTTCGAATCATGAAAATCAAATCAGTCAGCAATTGAAATTTGAAGAAAAGGATAAACAAGGATTCATTTCAGGGTGTCTCAAAAATGACTAATGGATTTCAAAAGTCAATAAGAAAATGGTTGCAATGGAGCAGTTCTAAGGCAATAATTTCCAGAAATCAATGTAAATAGGTTAGCTCATATTATATCATGTGTAGTGTAGCTCCATCTGCTGGTGGAAATGTTAATTAAATTCTAATTGTGGGGATGATTTTTCCTGATTTTCCAATTATAAGGCTACAAAGGATTTATTTGTATCGCAATTTGTTTTTATCGATTTTTCAGATTCCATCAGTCATTTGGGGGGCAACCGGTACAGAAATTAGTATAAAATTAAACAGATGGCAACATATTCTAGATTAATATGGAGACATGGGGGGGGAGGTCAAACTTTCTATACCTCCCTCCACAAATTACTTAAGATTTTCAGTCGTCATTATTTCCAAGAAAACTCGCAACTATGGAAATGACTTTTTATGGAGCTAACAGAAACTATGACCTCAAAGTTACTTTCCCAACATAAAATACAACCTGTCTTACTTGTTCTTTTTTTTCCACAATCCTTTTCTAGATAAAAATGCTTTTAGTGACCAAGCTTAGAAGCACTAAAAGAAATACATTTGTTATGTCTTCAGATACGTTAAAATAAATTCCTTAAATTATGCAGCACGGAAAAGCGATTTTCCCATGCTTTCTTTGCCTTTTACTTTATTTAATATGCATGCCAGGAAAGGATTTCTACGAGAGTGCATTTAATCATTCAACGATTTTGGCAGACTTTTTTCTTGGAAATATATTTGCTGTTGTTTTAAGGTTCCTATATTTAAAATGAAAAAGAATTTTATGAAAGATTAAGCAGTAAAATAATTAAGGAATGTTTTGTCGAACAAATTCGTCATATAATGTTTTAACTGACTGAAATTGCAGAAAACAATTGATAATAAAATTCATTGATATATCAGCATTAAAAATATAAGTTACTTTTGCCTTTTATGACCTATCGTGAAATTAAAAGAAATCTATGATTAAATTCCATGGTAAGGAATTTCAGAGTAAGAATTTTTGTTATTACTAAATTTAATTATAAGTTTTGGGGATTAAAGTTGAGTCACTTAGTTGTGAATTTCTAGTGAGCTATAATTTTTAATTAAATTTTTACGAAAAAAAAAGTTTTATTCCATTTGAAATAATTGAATGTAATTTCTTTTTGTATGAATTTTTTGAAATTTCTTCAAGCATTGCTCCATTGGTAAGTAGAAGTAGTAGTGGCTTAGGAATCAACTTATAATTGAAAAATTTGTAACATTGACTACCTATTGATATTTAACTAAATACTTAATTTTTTTAAGGATATATCATGTCAAACTACGTATATGCCAAAAATAAATAAGAAAATCTGATTAAAACGTTTAATAGTGCACAAAAAACTTATTTTAATTATTTAAAATTTTAAAATTTGATATCAATCTTTTCAAAGCAGTTCAACTGACATTTATAAACTAATTAATGATTCATCTATACTCAAGCTTGAAAATTTCCGTATCGTATGTATTCAATATTTTTTTTAAAAATTTAATTCAAATAAATAAAATGGGTTCTTAAACTAGTGAATATGAAAAAGAAAATGAATTTAAGATTACTTTAAAATAAATTTCAGAGCAAGTTGTTTACAGTATCTAATTACAGAATTTTCTATCAATTATTTACATTTTAATATTTAATTATTACCACATTATTAAAAATAACCTAATATCTTTGTCATTTATGTTTACTTTTGTGGAATCCTTTTTAATTAAGCATATAAACCTAAATTAATCGATTAACTGATAACCAATTTGTGTAAATTTTAAAACATTGAATTGATATCAAGAGTAAAAGTGGTAAAACAACAGAACTCATGTACAAATAAAATAAAATAAAAATTGATTGCAAAAAATAATGATTCGCAAAAAGGCGTTTAAAGTACCTATAGCACTTGTGTATTAACTGCATGCCTGCAATTAAGCTCAAAAGATTTCAGAAGATACATTAAAATTCTAGATTCAAGGCAAAAATCAACTTTTTAAAATCATTTGTATATGTTTAATGCAGAAATACTGATATCTTTCTTCATAAAATATGCAACTGTAAAATGTGAAAATAAAAATCTGGGCAATTATAGCCTTAATCACCCTGGCCACGAGCCATAATATTATGTAAAGATTGGTGGTGTAATAAATTTCTATGAAAGTTTAAAGAGAAGAAGAAAGAGGTGAAATATATGAAAAATATAGCCAAACCACATAAAGTATTTAATGTGGCTTATCTATACTTTTGGTCTATTTAGGTATGAATTCCCTAACGTGATAACGAATGATTAGTTTTGAATAAATATGAAATCTAATTGGCAAATTATTGTATTGTAAATTATTGGCATATTGTACCCAAATGGCAAATTAAGACTAGATAAAAATTTGATTTTTCGAGTTTAATTTTTGATGAAGTTTAATTAATTATTAAAATGACTCCCTAATTATAAAAATACTCTTCTTTATTGAACAAGAATTAGTTTTTTTTTTGAAATAACAAGTAAAATATTTTTTTTCTAAAAATTCATAAAGGAAGAGCAATAATTGTCTGAAATACGCTCAATTGTAAACAATTCAAATGCTAAATAACATCTATGCTGCACTGATTCAATTTCGAAATCCAATGGTTATATTAAAGAAGGAATGATATACACTGATGGAAAAATAATCTCAACACCAAGAAAAAAGTATTGTACTGTAATGAAATTTTAGGAATACATTTGTCTAGGTAACATATTTAATTGATTAAAGTTTCAAGATCACAGGTAGAGCCATTGGCGAGAAGAGCCATTTCAAATGTGAAATGTTGGTACATTAATAACCGATGTAACCGCCAGAATTTTGAATACAAGCTTGCAAGCATTGTGTCGTACAGGTGTCGGATATCAGTTTGTGGGATGGAGTTCCATGCCAGTTTTACTTGGGCAGTCAATGCAGGGACGGTTAATGCTGGTTGTATATGACGCTGGAGTTGTCGTCCAATGATGTCCCATACGTGCACGATTGGAGAAACATCTGGTAATCTAGCAGGCCAAGGCAACATGTCGACAATCTGTAGAGCATGTTGGGTTACAACAGTGGTATAAGGGCGAGCGTTATCCTGTTAGAAAACACCCCCTTGAATGCTGTTCATGAATGGCAGCACAACAGGTTGTATCACTAGACTGACGTACAAATTTTCAGTCAAGGTGCTTGGGATAACTACGAGAGTGTTCCTGCTGTCAAACGAAATTGCTCCTCAAACCATAACTCCAGGAGTAGGCCATGTGTGTCTAGGGTACAGACAGGTCACTAGCAGGCTTTCACCTGGCCTGCTTCTAACCAACAAACGGCTATCACTGCGCCCAAGGCAGAACCGGCTTTTACCAGAAAACACAACAGATCTCCACTATGTCCTCCAATGAGCTCTAGCTTGACACCACTCACGTCGCAAACGGCAGTGGTTTGGAGTCAGTGGAATGCACTGTACAGGGCGTCTGGCTCGGAGTTGTCCTTGAAGTAACCGATTTGTAACAGTTCGTTGTGTCACTGTGGTGCCAACTGCAGCTCGTATTTCAGCTGTAGACGCAGTAAGATTAGCCACAGCCATACGCCGAATATGACGGTCTTCCCTCTCAGTAGTACCACGTGGCCGCCCGGAACCTGGTCTTCTTGAGGCAGTACCTTCCCTTGACCACTGCCGCCAATACTCATGCACAGTGGATACATTCCTGCCAAGTCTTTCAGCAATATCGCGGAAAGAAAACCCACCTTCTCGTTGCCCTACAACACGACCTCGTTCAAACTCAGTGAGCTGTTGATAATGGCTTCTTCGTCTTCTCAGAGGCATCCTTGACTAACATTAACCCCTACGCCAATTCTCAACTGTAAATAACGATCACGAACCTTACAGAGCTTACTTAAAGCAAACCTCATTTGCATGTTCATAGTGTCGCTACTAGCACCACACTTACACGCGTAGCTCGAAATTTGAATCGACATCATCTTTCGATGTATAAACACGCATACCAAATTTCGTTTATCTAGCACAGCTCCTTCCTAGTGTTGGGATTTTTTTTCCATCAGTGTATTTCATAAACCAGGTAAGTTATGAAAAAACAGATGGAATATACAGTTATTATAAGCCTGAAATTTGAGTTGATACATAAAGAAGAAGTGAGGTCTCTCAGAAATCAGAAGAAGTTATGAAGAAACAGACGAAACATAAAGTTACTACATACAACTTGAAATCTTTCATAATGTATGTTATACAAACGTATCTTTATTACTTAATCTGCTATATAGCAGAAACTTTTCTGAGCAATCGTAGAAGAAAATATGTATGTAGAAAAACATAGATAGAGAGGAATTCAAATTCATTCATTCAAATTGTATTTCATAGATAGTTTTTTAATATAAATCCTCATTGATTACAACTTAAATATTTTATATAATGAAATAATTACTGAAATGTTAGCTTCCCTGTGTGCAGGTATGTACATTTCTTCAAAAATTCATTTAAATATTTAATTAATGTCCCTGTAGATTATTAATAATTCGTATTGAATTGTTTATTAAAATTCTTGATAAAATCCAGTAAAATTTTTTTAATTAATTTAATTCCAAAGAGCAGTTTGTTACAGAAAAAAAATCATTTTCAGCGTTTCCTCATTCAAATAATATTCCTTTAATGCTTGTATACTTCCTGATTTATAATTGAATCTGCGTCATAATTTTTCAATCTTATCTTTTAGTCCATTTAATTAATTAAGTGATATTTAAAATTACTATTTCGATGAGATAATTAAATGCAAATATGAAAAGACCACACGCAAGTTTCTTTTCATAAAGCTATAGCAGGTGAAAATTATTCTACCAAGTGTTATAACAGCGTTTCATCTTTTCACTGTCTCAGTATCAGAATTAGTGTCTTATCTCTTTTAAAGTAACTTTAATTAGTTTCATTCGATCATTTTAATGATTTATTAAATGAAAATCAAGTAATGAATGTTTAATTAAATGTAATAAAAATTTAGATTTTTAATGATGAATAAAAACCTCGACTTGATATGAAATAGAAATTTCCTTATTGCAGCTGCAGATTTTAAGAAACGTATACTCGTGCTAACGCATGTACAATTACAAGAATAAAATAGTGAGATAAAAAAATTACATCTTAAGTTCCTTAAGTACTAATCCATATAGCGTGAGGATATTAAATTAACTTTAACTAGGTTAAATTATATTAGCAACAGAATCCCTAATTAGAGAAAAGGAAAAAAAAAATATTGATAATTATTTCCACACAGTATTCTCACTGCAGTAGCTAGACTTCAACTCACCGAAATGTACTAAAGAACCTTAACACGTTCCCTACCACTACCCACGCCTGGTATCAGGATCCTCTATCTAATTAGATGACCCCTTCTTTGTCATGCTTTAACTGTAGTAGAGAAGTTGTCATCTAATAACATAGATGGTTTGGTGCAATTACATATTTGTAACGCACAGGTGCGTTTGCGGCAGTCAATGTGTTAAAGGACTACTGATTTTTTTTACTTAGGATTGTGTGGTGTGTAGTTTAATATAATGCAATTTTCAAGATTATTTTGGGATTAGATTCTATAGTTAGATGTTCAAGATGACACACGAGTCCTTTTTTAGATTAGTTATATCAACCTCCCCTTTTGAAGCAACATTAAGACTATTTTAAGACGAATCTCGTAATTTTTAACCGTGGTAACAGACGAGGACAATGGCTGATCTAGTATTCTCCACCCACACTTCTGCACCACACTAGCGGGAAGACGTTTAGCCCCAATTTTAACGTGTATCAGATCCGCTGACACGGTCTTTCGTTGGTGGAATTGCGAATTGAATTAGACACCCGATAGCTTCGAAGCCAAGATCCTATGACCAGGTCACTGCAGCCCTCGTCCGTGTTGGCATCTTCTCTTTTTGAAAATTCTACTTAATTAAATAATTCCATTAATTCCTCTTAATTAACAGCACATTTAAATCTAAACGTTAGTCTTAAGGTTTCTAAATTCACATACACTGCAGGCCGTTTGTGGTATGCGGTTTCGAACGTGGAATCTTTGGTAATAGGTAAGTTCTGCCCTCGGCAATAAGAAATTCACAAAAAAAAATGTTAATTTCTTTCAACATATTTATTTATTTAGTCTTCAATTAAATAAACTTCAAGGCTTAACATATACTACTTAATAGGAGAGAGAAATATTGAGAGATTTGATGTATATCAATCCTACTAAGGGGAGGGCTTAAAAATGTGGACGAAAACCTTCCAGCATGGTGGTTGATTCTTGCTTCACTCGAAAGTAACGAAAGGTGTGAGGGTTGGCTCCCACTTTCATTGACGGAAGCATTTTCTTGAGACGGATTGTGCCGTGGTCGGTTATGACCCTTAGTACTAAATCACAATTCCGTCAGTGTTACAATCTCGGAGGTCAGATCATTCCCTTTTATCCATGTGCCTATAGGTGGCACAGAGTAATCAATCAGTGATACTGACATCTCAGCATGAAGCTATACAATGATTATTTCTGAAAATGCGCATACTGATATTTGAATTGAATTCAGAGAAACAGTAATTATTATTAGAGCTTCATTCCACTCATCAAAATTGAACGTCAATTGCATATGAAAATATTTCACTCGCAATGATTAAACATGTTAGCATTTCAAAGCGATTCAAAATTACAGAATTTAGGGAGAGCAGTTACCAGTTATTGAAAAAAGCAATTCAGAAACAAGAATTATCCAACAAATGACATCATTTTGTTTGATTCACGAAATAATACAATAGATAATAAAAATTATTGATGAAACATTTCCAAAAAATGAATTATTTACTGTAAAATTATGAACTTACTGATCAAGAAATCGGTAAATTACTTAATATGTTAAAAAGTTTAACAAAATATTTTTAACTGTCTGTAGCAGTCCTCATGATATGAAAATTCATCTCAATAATACATTTCAGCAATGACTGCTCAAGCATTATATGGAAGTTCTATTTTGAATATCATGATGATTATGCCAAAAGTGCCAATATAATTCGAGAATGTGAAGAGAGTGTGCTGCCAATTCCATCTTAGAAAATTTTTTTTCTCTTACATTAACCATATTGCAAGTGAGAGTGTCTTATAATCGAATCTTTTTATTAAGAGTATTATATAGTTTGCTCAAACAAATGTGTCTATTGGATTGCAAAATTCAATACTCACCGCAGATAATTGCAGTTTAGTATTAACCTTTAACTGGGGGCATGCGGTCTGTGAGATCACTAGTGTTGGACTTTCGGTCACTCCTATTCTATGTTTAGCTCAATTGAAGGGATTGACCCTGAATCTTCGTGTTTCGTGCCCTTCATTACGCGTGCACTTTTTTTAATTGGTTTCAAAGGATGCTTTTAAAAATAATTCAGTTATGTCTTTGAGCGCGCTCTCTAAGACCGGCAATTTCTATTAATTTCCCAGTATTGTACAAGGCATAACAGATGAAGCTAAAACTTTCACCCCGAAATAATATCCAATTTACTGATCCTATTATGAAGCAGTGCTCCACACACTTTTAAATGAAGCAGGTAGTGATTTTAGAGGTAAGGATAATTGTACAGAAGAGCATTTCGATATACATGTTCAAACATTATGCATTTTTCTAGTAATAATAGGTTTTCTAAAATTTATAAAATATACTATTATATCAAGAGAAATATATATAAAAATTTATAGGTTGATTTTTATAATAGTTCTTAACCTATAAGTTTAAAATGTCCTAGAAAACTGTACTATGAAAGTCACATTAGCCGATGAGAAAGGGCCAATTTTACCTATTCTCACTTTTTTCAATATAATTGTTGAATTTTTCATTACATTAATTTCGATAAACTTTATTAAACTGGAAAAATAAATGTGATTTAAAAATTTAATACTGATATGTTTTTTTCAAGGATATTATTTATTGTAACATGTAATTTGAGAAGAAAATGTATGTTCCAACGCATTTAACTTTTAGATGATAATACATTTTGAAAAATTTCTAAAGCATGTAATAAATATTGAAAAAATAACTGAAAAATGCATTGGAAGTTTTTCATACTAATACATTCATTAGAAAATTTCATTTCATTTGAGTGTAAATGAAGTGCGGTCTTATTGGCCTCTGATCCTAAATAAAGGGTTCACGAGACAGAAAATTCGAAATGCTTTGGATTTGGATTATTGAAATGGTGTCAATTACCCCAATACCAAATTTATAAACGGATACCAACAAATAAATAAATCTCTTGAAGACAAAGTGCGCCAGCTAATACAATGATCGGGGAACACAAGGAATTAACTAGGTATTGATAAATGCAAAATGCAGTATCATCTAAACTTATTGCATAAGAATTTGCCAGAATGCGCAAATATGCCTTGGAATTGAGGGTGGAAAGCTCAGTTATATAGATTTATCACGTGTCTCCATGTTCGAGATTTTAAATCGAAATTTTTCGAGATTCGAACCACAGTATAAAAAGTTGTAGCAAAGGTTAAATCCATCGGAATGTTAAAATTTGGAAAGGGTTGTGCCAACTACAGTATTGTCCTCGTCATTTGGTTTGTATCGGAAAATTACGATGTTCGTCCAAAAATAACAGTGTTCCTTTAAAACGAGACATTTAATTTAATTAGTTAAGCTTTCTCTCTATAATCTGCAACAGTTTCAAATTCGAATAAAGGTTCTAGAATTGGAAGAAGCCTTGTCTTCACTCCGCATCAAAAAAAAAAAAAAAATGCAAACTTTTCAGCCTAATAGATTAAAAACCTTATTAATTTATTGAAATTTATGAAAAAAGGAATTCATTAGTACAAAGAGTGCATAGAAAAAGAGTTTCTTTTGTTCAAATGTTTCAGACTGCTTTAACCTATTAAAAAAGTGGAAAATTGAGTGGTGACGTTCCAGATCTAGTAAAATATGTTCCACAAAATATTCCGATTTCAAAAGAATGATTTGTTTTGGAATGTGAATTTCAAGCAGTTAACGATCAATATCAATCAGTCAACCTTTCTACTCGATCTGAATCGGAAACAGAGATGATAAATGGTGTAGTGTCATCAGGACTATGTCATAAACAAATGTATCGAATCATCAAATCGTCTTTCACCCAGTGATCTTTATCGTAAAAAACCATCCTTATTCACCTGACCTTATACCACATGATTTCTTAATATTATATATATATATATATATATATATATGAAAGTACTGTTAATATAAGATACAAACGTCAGTTAATCTAAGACAATAATAAGATATGAAATGCTGTTGAGAATATAATAGGTCATTTAGACATTTTTTATTTATATGAAATATGTGTTTATGAGCGAAAATTTCCATCACTTAGGCCTCGTGCTCCGATTGTTATTTTGATATACAGATGTTAACAGCTATTTATAAATGGGACTACTCTTATCTGAGACAAGTTGTACTTTTAAAAACATAATAAAAATCAGTATAATTGAAGTAATTTGAAAAACGAAGGGATAAAATTTAAATCCTGAAGAATTGAGCTTTTGTAGAATATTTTTTTGAAAATACATCCGTAATTAATTATGACATCGTATGAATAAGAGAGCATCTAGAGATATTTAGAACATAGACATGTTTACAGAAATTTCAGAACATTTCTGACAATTATCAAAGGTAATTATAAAGTTGACTAAAATGAGATTGTTGATACTTTTAAAAGAAAAAAATATCGAGAATCGATATAATAAGCGAAGTTAACCCCAAAACCTTCAGGGTCTGTTTTTCATATTTATTATGTAATAATCAAACATTTACTAAAACCGACTTATTTTATTCTCAATACTGACTAAATACAGAACATAAAACCATAATATACAGAGAAATAATTGTTTACTTTATGATGAAATGTGCAAATCAAAGAAGTGCACGGATTTTAATATAACTACGAATATTATATAGAAAATCGTTTATATGAAAAATTCTGATAATTCAATATAAATTTGAAATTTATTTATAGAGTACGTAAAATGCTCACTATTATTGAATCAATGGTAATAGCGCTCCAAAGGGAATGCAATATTTGCCAAGTCCATCACATGGTATTTGAAAGTGTCTTCTTTCGACGTAAAACCCACAACAAAATTATCAGTTTCAACTATAGTTTAAATAATTTAATTATATAAACATATTCTTTTGATGCTATCTAAGAACTGCTGATTTCAAACTAAATTTTGAATTCGTATTCATCAACGAAAAAATATACTACTTCTGCAATAATTCAATCCTTTCCTATTCAACAGATGGACGTTTGCTATCAATTGATTTAATGTATTCATGCCTATTTATGTGATATTTGAACATGGAAACGAGACAAATTTGGCATTTGTGGTTCCCTATTTGATAGTTTACAATAACATAAAAGCCCCTTTTGTTCAGATATATACAATGAGTATATCTTAACTTTTACTTAGTATTTATCTGACATTCATCCGAAGTGTAATATCTCCCTTTGGTTTTGAATTAATAAGTAAAATTTCATCGTAACGGAAAACCAACAACACCAACTTTCAACACCAAGATTTAGCTTCCTTTCTAAAATCTGAGTTTCGTTTTAGTTCAGATGAATTTAGTTCAAGAATTTTAAATATGAAAATGTAGCGCAGTTTGAGATTCGATTCGCAATATTTCAAACCCATAATTATAAAGAGTAAGAATAAAAGGAAAATTGCTTAATATATAAAAATGCAAAATTTTACTTAATATATAAAAATACAAAATTTTGCTTAATTTCTTTGAAATGACAAGTTCAATATCATGATTCAATTGAGTGATTCATAATCTGTATTTAAATAAATGACTCTTTCTCGATTATTTTTTTAATCGTGGCAGTAAACAAATAAACATGTTTTATTTATCTTTACCTTGATATATAAAATGATAGTTTTGTCAACAAGACTCACACCAATGATTCGCAACTACTTTCTAAAACATGACTCTTCTACCTTTCAACTATAGCTAGTTTAGTTTAGTTATTTAGTTATATTAACGCCCCGTTATAAAGCAACACAAGGGCTATTATGAGACGGACCTCATAATTTTGAACCATTATCAGATGACAAGGACGACACCTGAGCTGGTACCCCCTCTCCATACCACACCAGCGGGTGGACGTTTGGCCTGACAGATTTAACGTGCAAGAGACCCCTCACACGACGGTTCTTCGGTGGAATGGAGTCTCGAACTTGAAACCCTCCGGTTCCGAAGCCGAGACCTTACCACCAGGCCACCGTGACCCTTCTTTCAACTATAGCAGTGAAGGAATAAATTTGTTTAGTTTAGCAATATTAAGTTTTTGGAAGAAACACTAGAGCTTTGTTTGGACAGATGGCGTCGAATATCTAGGAGGACATCTAAGCTAGGACTATTTCCTGAATTACCCATCACACCATCCCAGGATAAAGGCAATCGATTGGATTTAAGGTGGACAAGACCTGCTTTCTTAAGGTTCTTTGGTCAAATCCAGTTTTTAACCTGGAACATTTTGACCAAAGACTGGACCTGAACACAAAGCTACAGCATTCCTGATGGTCAAAATACGAGACATGAATATCAAATGAATATCAAACCTATTGAAAAGCTACTAAGGAATTATTTATTATAGTCTTACATTTCTATAAGTATCAAAAGTCTACATTTGATCATATAAAAGTATTCTATCGCTGTCAAAACTCCAGTATTTTGAATCATGATCTGCTGCTAATTATAACAGAGCTTCATATTTTTGTACAATGCCAAAGGTAAGACTTTTGAAATTTCAACTGATTTAACGTTCACCCTGCTCACATACATATTAGTGATTTTAATGATGTCGAATGTCGAACATGAGGCATCATAGTTGTCATGATTGATGAAATTTATAATTTGTTGCGTGGATAAGACAATATAAAGACAATATACAACTAATGATTGCTTAGTGTGCTTCCATCTTCAAAAGCAAAATATGTCTTCTTTATCAATTATGATTTGATACATTTCTTTTTTAAATTCCTACTGTTAGTTCACACTATCCATATATACATTTATTTATTTATTTATATATCCTTTACAAATTTTCAATCATTAATAAAATACTTTTTATTCGTCCATTCATGTTCAAATATATTTTTAAAACTGGTAGTGGATGACACTTGATGTTAATATAGTTTTTTACATATGAATTCCTTGATTAAAGTTAATTAATTTTTAATACTTTAAAAAGAGATTTAGCAGTTTGAAAAGAAATAATTGGAATTTAAAAGCAATAGGCAGTAAGATCAATCGGTAAAATGCGAGGATTACGGTATTTTTCATGTGGAGGTAAAGAATGTAATTTATTTCTGTAAAAAGAATTTTTTGATACTTAATATTTAATACTTTTTTGATAATTATTTAATGAAAAGCAAGTAAAATAAAAAATTTCTATGTTAACCTAAGTAAGAAGGGAATCAAAATTTAAAAAATATATATTAATCTTTCTTTTTAGCGCCAGAAATGTTTATTCGTTTCTTAACAAATCGAGAAAATGAATTATGGGTAATTCTTTTGTTTCCCATTCAAATTTTGGGAACCCAAAATTCAAAAAGGCTGCACAAAGTTCTATTCCAGCCAAGGGCTGCAATTACTCTTAGAATAAATACAGCAGCTTCTTCATTTCAAAAGTGCTAAAAATTAAAACAAAACAAAAACACTTAAGTATGGAAATAAAATGCATTCATTCCCATTTTTCTAGAATCTAGAGAAAATGAAAGAAACAAGAGATCTCGTGATTTAAAGAGCGTTTCCATGCTATAAATTTAACATATCAAACACGCCCCAAGGGAGGCATAAGCCAAAACAAGATAAGAGATATTGTAAAAAGCAGTATCTGCCCTGAAAGAGAACTAACTGCATATTTTACAATCCAGCGCCTTCTTTTGTTTCAAGAGTGTGAAATACGCTTTACGAACTGACTCTGCCGACCAACAAGAAGAAAATAAAATTAAAAAAACAAGAATGAAAAGGAATCACTGATTTTCTTCTCTCTGATCGATGAATACAAAACTAACTCGTTATAAATCAAAGAAGGAAGGCAGTTTATTTCGGGTTGAGGAGTTGTAGTACTGCTGCCGAGATTTAAAAATAGCTTTTCGGTTAGGAAGAATCTTCCGCAAGATGGGTTTTAAAAAGGGCTATAAAGTATATCAGATCGAAGTTGATAGGATTTTATTTGATACAAATAAATTTATAGCTGGTCTAGGAATAGAAACACATTAAGTCGAGAAAAAATGTTTAACAATTCGTTTAGAGAACCTTGAATTTTTAACCTTGACCTTGAAGGATGAGGGAATAAACAATATAATCAAATTAATGTTATTTTAATTAGTGCACAAAATTGAAATGAATCTTTCTCGGTATGTAATCCACATTAGTTTTTTTACTGATAATAAATGTAATTATTCAATTTAGTGGATATTCATGAGCTGTTCAGTTTAATGCAATACTTCAGTTGGTTTATACCATCAGTAATCTAGAAGAATTAGAAATAAAAAACACATAATATCAGGTCACGAATATTTTCTCGATTGTTTATCAAATATTTATAGAAGAATGATAACAAAAGATTATCCGACATTAGTAGTTGTTTGCAGGATAAAAATGCTGTTAAAATGGAAAAGTTTCTCAATTGTTGAAATACAATAATACTGCTCAGAAGTTGCATTAAAGAAAGGTTTCATTGTTTCAAGCTTACGTCACTTATTAATTCTAGCAAGCATCCATCATGGCTCATTATTTCAATTCTTTCAAAATTGAAAAAAATAAGACAATTTATAACCAATTTTCCTCTTACACTCTGAAGATCTAACGTATTGAAATTATATATTTTGAATAAAAATTCACATTCTAAAAATATCAAATTACTTTATTTCAGCAAATTGATTAACATCATTTAAATTTACTTTATACAAAAGATGCCATATAGCAGTTATAAAGTGTATGCAATGCTCTATAATTCAATAATATACAAATGTTTCTAATTATTCAAATGCAATTACACTGCACCGAATTTGCAATAAGGATGAATAAATATATTTATTAAAGACAAAAATAGAATAATAAATGAAAAGTTTTTGAAAAACGTTATTAATATTATTATTATTGTGATCTAATAAATACATTCTAAACTAAAAGAAGACACTTGAATTTTTTTCAAATAAAATTTTATTATAAAAAATATTTTTCTCAAAAAAAATCTTGCATTTTCTTACGGCACTTATAACATACAAAGTCGTTTATAATAAGACCTATTTTAAACCGAGTTTATTTTAGTTTAGTTTATTATATTAACGTCCCCTTTTGAAGAAAAACTAAGGCTATTTTGGAATGGACCTAGTAATTTTCAGCCGAGGTCAGGCGACAAGGAAGACACCTGATCTGCTACCCCCTGTCCAATTTTTCACACCACACCAACGGTATGACGTTTGGCCCGGACGGATTTAACGTGCACCCGACCCGCTGACACGGCGGTTCTTTGGTCGAATCGGGCCTCAAAACTGCAGCCCTCCCTGTTTCGAAGTTGAGACTTTACCACCAGGCCACCGCGGCCCACCAATTTTAAGGCGAGATTTGACTTATCTTGTTCCACTAGTGGCATCTAGGTCCAAAAGTACGCCTCGGCAATTTATGATTGCAGTACTTTTTAAGGTGGGATTTCATTCATATAATTCATTCATTAATCTATAGATCGTAATTTAGACCTGAACCAGAGAATGATCATTTCTGATCCAGTATCCCCAGTGGTATTCAGTGTAACTGTCTCATCTTCTAAGATTCTGTGGCTGAAACAGATTTATATGTGCATCATACAACATGTACATAAAGAGTCTTTGATCGTTGAGTTTTGAACTTGTAATCCAATGAATACGAATCCAACACCCTACCTATAAGGCTATTCCGGGCTCAAGCAAATAAATTTTAAATTTACGACATTATTTAGAAGTCAGTAATACTGACAATAAGACAATGCTATTGCCTTTGACAATAACAAAAAAATAACATTGACAATAAGACAAAGTTATTGTCTTTAACAATAACAAAATTCAATAACATTTTATATCAAGGTTGAATCCTTAACATAAAGTCAAACTAGTAAGCTATGTATCTAATTTGTTAATGAATAGTTCGGAAACTCTTTTGAAAAGACAGTTGTGTTAAGCTTTTTGAAGTTTAAATAACTAAAGAGTTTTGTAAACTGGCCGTATGAGCTGATGATTTATTAAATCTATCCGTAAATACTATAATAAATACTACTAATAGATAAAACCATTTTATTTTTGTTATCTGAATGAGTAATTTCGTTAAATAAATTTTAAATTTTACATACTTGAATTTATGACAATGTTTAGTGCATCCATTAATATAAAGGTTTAATTTAATTAGAAATGTGCATTGAAATATTAATGAATAGTTTGGAGTCTCTTTTGAAATGACTCAATAGTATTTGACTATTTATAATCAACTAATTTGTATAAACTAGGGGAGCAGTAGCTCTGTGATAACAACAGATCTATACAATCTTCATACAAATATTGTAACATACTTTACAAATCTATAGAATTGTTGCATCAAATTTCATAGAATTATATAACAAATGCTTTTAAAATACCTTTCATATATAATTCTATGGTTAAATAAATTTTTGCTGTATTTGAACTGCATAATTGACAAATCTAAGCCATGCATTTAACTTTAACAGGATACGCGTACACTAAATGCACTACTTACAAAAAAAAAAAAAAAAAAAAAAAAAACGACACGATTACGATTATTTTGAAAAAATGTGGATTTATTTATCAGTTCTTACTCGTATTCTAAGCTATTGATATTTAATTTAAATAATAAAAATGATTTTAAATCAGTTAGAGTGATCATTCCTAAATTTTCTCTTACACAAAAGTGCCTTACCTCTTATATAAAAGGATTACCCATACTCTAAATGTACTACTCACAAAAAATATGATTACGATTATTTGGAAAAAAGAGAGGATTTTCGTTTAAATTCTTATTTATATTCTAAGCTATTTATGTTTAATTAATTTTACATTGCAAAATAATGATTTTAAATCAGCTGGAGTGGTCTTCACCAACTTTTCTCTCTCACAAACGTGCTTGACCTGGTATATAAAGGGATTACTCATACACTAAACATACTACTAACAAAAAACACACGATACAATTATGATTATTTTGCAAAATTGTGTGGATTTTTTTATAAGTTCTTATTCCTATTCTAAGCTATTTATGTTTAATTAATTTAAATAACAAAATAATGATTTTAAATCAGTGAGAAGGGATTTCCCTACATTTTCTTTCACACTAAAGTGCCTTACCTGTTATATAAAAATTCCAAGTCCTGGGCAAAGCAATGAATTACGTGAAGGCTCAAATTTTAATTTTTCCCAAACATGAACGTTTTGTGTACCATTTAATGCGTGTATGAGGTTCTTTGCGTAGTTGTAAGAGAAAAGTGAATATGAATTTGAAACATCTCTTATGTAATGAAATAAAACAAAAATGTGGCACAAATATTAAAGTTCAGTAACAAGAATGATGTACCAACTTTCATTTATTTAAGTTACTGTGTGAGGTGATCACGAAATGTTTTACCCAATCTGAGAGAGACAATAGTCGCTTTTTGAAAATACTCGTCAAGAATAGGCATCAATCGTGCATAATTGTTGGTGGGGGGGGGAATTTCGAACAATTCCTCTGATCTTTCGAAGTATTGTGCTACCTTTTGTGCGTAATGAAGCACTTAATACTTCTCTTTATGTCATGTCCTTTTTGTCATTATATCTCTATCAATTGAAGTCTGCCTTTAGAACTGTGGTTTTTTCGGTATCAAATTAGATTGTAAGTATCAAAACACATCACTTTATTCTTTTAAACATAATTATTTACAGCTGTTGCAAAACTGAGCAATAGGAATATTTGATAAAGTCTCGTGTCCTACATCCTCCCCACCCTGGTCAGCCTCTAGTGGGAGGATCAGAGATACAGGGAGGGTTATCTTTCGATCATTAACCCGTTGTTCTCAGGATCTTATCTCCCATCACGCCCCCGATGTAAGTCCATCATTCTGACCTCCTTCCACATATGCCGTGGTCGGACGTCTTCTTGCAGCAACCCGATATCGCCAACTCAAACGTTAATAAGATTGTCCTGGTTATGAACTTGATGAAAAGATCGCAATTGAAATAAACATACCTTTCGTTATTTTTTCCAAAAACTGTCAAGTAAGACCTGCTGTAACTTGTAAATTCTCTTAGGCCTCGAGTCATTATCCAGACTGAGGGAATAGCGGTTAATTTTCTTCCTGTCAAGAAATGAGTTGGAGTTAAAGCTGCAGAACTGTCTTCTTTTTCCTCTTCGTAGGCTAATGGTCGGCTGTTGAGTGCGGCTTCTTTTCCAACAAGGACAATTGTCAGACTTTCTTGGTCTAAAGATTCTCACCCGAGTATCTTTCGTAGACATTTTTTGATAATTCCTATCAAGCGTTCTGGTTCTAAAGGTTCATGGCTCGTTTCCGGGTTTCGAAACCAAAATGTGTGGGTTTGTCGGTGACAAATTAGACTGAAATTACCAAAACATATCACTTGATTCTTCTAAACATAACTATTTACAGCTATTGAAAAACTGGGGAACAGAAATATTTGATACAGTCTCGTTTAATACAGGGACCTACTTTTCTATGTGATTATGTTTCATATTGATATTTTCAATCAGATTTGTACACGAGTTTAGACACATCTTGTATGTATATATGAAGTAGAAGGTGCTTTTATGAGGTACTGATATTTATGCCAGCTGTGGGAATGATTTTTTATGTTACGTTTATCTGTATAGCAATATTACAAAGAAAATTGTTTTTGTTGTTGCTTATGGCACTTTACAAGCCAGCTGACAATATCTGCCAGCGACTTGCGCCCATATGAGCATTCTTTGTTCTTTCAGCAGCGCCAACTAGGGTTATGATTACAACTTATCAACTCCATGCTTCACATTCGCTTGCACAACCTGTTTTTACAGTGGGTGGGCACATTCACATGCCTCACAGATAAAACACAGGAGAAGAATCATGTCCTAACCGGGTCTTTTAGATCACGAAGGAGATGCGTTATCCTTGTGCCAGGTTGCCAGCTGATAAAGATATAAATGTCTAAAACATTTTATTTGTGATGCAAAAAGTAGAAATAGTTATATTATCTAACGGTAAGTCATATTACAGTTAAATTACGAAATTTTATATTAATAAAACTAAAGTCTTCCCTATTTTCAAATATATTCCATATAATATATTACAAATGTACTAAATCTTCAGTTTATGTAGGGGTTTATTTAATCTAAATGTCTCGTCTTTATTTTTTCGTAATATCTATATTTTTATCTGAATACAGAAGAAAAAGCAGGCCTAAACTGAGACTCGAACACAGGAGCCCTTATGCCAGAACGCCAGCATAAAAAATGACTATAGTATAATCAAGATTTTAAAACTCTGAATGTTGTTTTTACTGCAAAAGTGTATGTTTTCAGTCTGTATTTAACATATTGTCTCAAAATATTGTTTGTTTCTATATGATATTAGAGATTATTGAAAAGATAATATAATACTTTGTTTGGTTTTGGAGCTAATAGAATACAACGTCTACTGAATGAGTCATTCATTTTAGTTTCATTGATTTAAGTACAAAATTAATTGAAGTATTATGTTTCAAAATGCCATGATATTCAAGAAAAAAAAATCTTAAACAAAATAAAGTGCAGAACTAATTTCAATTCACCAAGTAGCGATAAAAACAAATTTAGCAAATTGTATTTATAATTAAATGAAAAGAGAGAATGACGGTATAAAAAATAACAGAATCATCCAATAAAGATTCTTTTTTATAAAACCCGGATGATAAGACTTGCATCATCAGTGGAAAGAATATATGTCTGAGATAACTAATTTAATCTACAAAAACCTCCATAAAAAGAAGCGAAAGATCCACATTAAAGAAAGAAATGTAAAAAAGAATAATAAAAACGTGGCTGGATTCTATGAATAAAAAAGATTCATTCCCAAACAGAGTCAGTTTAATGACTCGTCAAGAATCTTTTTTAAGAGAATTCTACTCTTTATGAGCTGTGTTAAGTGTTGCTACCCTGGAAGAATACAAGAATTAAAATGGCTTTTACTAAATTAAACCTAGAAATTCTGCTTAACCTAATATTATTCCAAATTATGTGTCAAGATAAAATATTAACATAACACATTTTGCGCTTTGTAATTTAACCAAATAAAGAAATATAGTAAGTAGTTAAGAACATGTGCTGTGAATAACAAAAGTAACGTGAATAACAAAATTATATTCAGTAAGTCGCATTCACTTAAAATAAATTAACAAATTGCTCCGTAAATTGCATATAATGAAATTTATTCACATTCTAAAATAACATAATTGTGTACTTTAAACAAAACAGCATTTCAAAAAGAATCTTTATCAAATTATTTAAAACTGTAATTCATCTCTATTCCTTGATACTCGACTGTTTAAGACTTTTTGCAAATGAACTACCAATAATTAGTAAATGTATAGACTAATATTTCTCTTGTGTCTACCAAAGTGCTATGAAGAACTAGTTTAATGTTTTATTGGATTGCAAAGAGCATACTCTAGCCTAATGACACCTATCCTTAATTGTATATCATACTAGCTGATATCCGGCGCGTTGCTACCGCTGAAGAAATAATTTTCGAAATATCGTTCGATATTTAAAATAACTATCTTGTTAAAAATGAGAGAAAGAATAATATTTATTTTCGTATCTGGAATGAATACTTTCTTTGGAATTGAGTGATATATAAAGGAGAGGAATAAATAATATTGATTATATTTTTTTTAACCTTATTATTCAAGATTTTAGGTTTAGCAATTTTTCTTTATTTTCCCCTTTTCAGAAGGAACAAATAAGCTCAAATTTCATCACAATGAACGAGCAGTGCATAAGAAACATACAGACAAACATTCATTTTTATTTATATAGATATGTTTGAAGACATTTGATCAATAATTTTCGTTTTTTTAAAAAAAAAATAAGTCAGGGTTGTTTTTTATAGAAACCGTATTCAAATAGTACATGACGTCTTATTTTCTTTCCAAAAATATCATAATACAAGAATTAAATGCGTAAAATAGAAATGTATTTATGTATTTATATAACTTTTGATATCTCTTCTCGTGGTTCCATAATCATTCCCATCTTCTTCTCTGGATTTTTTCTAGAGATAATTTCTTACGATCCTTATATTTATTGGCCATAAACGGGAATCGTGTATATAGCGGACATTCACGCCAAGTTTGAACTTTTTGTATAAAGGTTTTGGCATATAGTTGCCAAATGTGACCTTTTCTAATAAAATTAAAAGTAAAAATTGGATGCCTCAAAAGTGATTATATTCATTTAATTGCATCCGTCTTCCATTCATCATATTCATTTAATTGCATCATTCTTTCATTCATTATATTCATTTAATTGCATCATTATTTCATTCCTTATATTCAATTTATTGCATTATTCTTTCATTCATTATATTTCTTTAATAGCATTATTCATCAATCCATTACATTTATTTAATTACATTATCCTTCATTAATTATATTTCTGCAACTATCCTTCTTTATATTTCTTTCCATTATCCCTTTATTCCATATATTTATTTAATTGCATGTCCTTCACTAATCATCTTTCGTTAATTTCAAGTTCAAGTTAGTATCAAATTTATCCTTTTAAGATGTTATAACAGAAAAATGCTTGTAAATATTGTGTTACATATATATATTAATTAATATTGAAAACTTTAGAATCATATCCCAATTACTAACAACTCTCGTCCATATCCCAATTACTAACAACTCTCGTCCATATCCCAACTAATAATTACTGTTGTCAATATCTCAATTAGTAATCCGATTGTGCTCATTTTTGTAAAAGCAACATGATTAGTAGATCAGTCGTCAATTGTCACCCGATTGCTACAACCTTCCATTTTCGGAAAAAAAATGTTATGGTCCACTTTACTTTACATTTTATGCTCGGAAAGCCTAAAAATATCCCGCAATCACAATTACTTCACAGAATTCAACTTTATTTCGCATGAAAGGTTATGATTCCCTTCAGTACACAATCAATTGCCGACTGCCTCATTTTATTCAAGTTTTGAGAGTTTTACCGAAATTAATTAAACAGTACACTTTTTGCAATTTGATATAGATCTTAACAATTAAGTGCGATGACAAATTTAATATTATCAATATGGTTCGAAACGCTGGTTTCTAATGACACTTGGTTAAGTAAAAATATTTGAGGCTGTATTTCAAAAATGCAAAGAAATGAAGAAAATTAGATTCTTCAGACTTCAAATTTCTTTCTACATATTTTTATTTCTTCTCATAAAATTTCCGTTTCAATTATTTACGCTATTTTAAATATTTTAGTTTAATTTCAGAATAAAATGTAGTAAAGTTGCAAAATTTAATTTTTGTAATTTTGGAGAAATTGATTATCAAGCTTTATTTTAAAAACACGTATGAAAGTAATAAACCACAAGTAATTCCAAACATAGGCTTTGTAGCTGGACTAAATGTCGAGATAAAAAAATAAAGAGTTAAAGGAAATTTTTTCGTAAAAAAGATGTCCTCTTGTACTTTTATCTCACCGAGTATCAATTGACATTCATTAAGGGGATTGTGACGATTTTGATGGAGGATTCAAGATCAGATATCTTTTTGACCATCTTATTCTGATCAAAATTAAAGCTACTTTTTAAAAAGGTTGCAGGCGTAATTTATAAAGGGATTTCAGTCTAATTCAATCAAACTTGATTGGCTTGTACCTTTTATTTTAAAAAAATTCCATTTAATTATTTTTATTTTTAAATAAAAATAATTGAAATTATGTAGTTTTATTCAAATTAAATGAAGTAATAATTGTGTAAGAGTAAACTTGATTACTTATTACAATGTAGCTATAGAATTATGAAGGCAGAATTTTAGGGAAATTAACAATGTATTCCAGTTCTAATTAGTGCTTTAAATTATTTTACAAAATGTAATAATTAATTGTCAGATGACACGGTCATAGGAAAAACAGAGCACGCTTTTAACATAATATTTTTAATCGGCAGTAAAAGTGTTTACCTCTTATTTTTATTGAAAATATTTCCTTTTTAATCTAGTGATGGTGTTTTTGTTCCTGATAATTGCGTGACAGTTATAATAGGAATAATCTACACATTTTTATTGATATCACTCATTTTCCAGGGGGAAATCATTAGTTACTCCTTTTTAATTAGTATTCAAATTAAGGCTTAGTATAAATATTAATGTAGTACCAATATGAGCGGTAACATACTTTAACAAACCTGAAATCGATCGAATCAAACCATGATAATGTGAATAAGGTTTTTCGGGTCTCAAGAATATGTAAATAGTTTCATTAATATTTAAAAATATATATTGCAAAATACAAAAAAATATTGCCTAAAATAAAGTCTACCACTAATGATCAAATTACCATTTTTCGTAGGTGGTTCCAATATATCGTTGAAATGTTGGTATATTTAGTGTTAGGACTAAATTTTATAAAACTAATATGCATTTTATCATGTTTCAATACTCGTTTAACAAATTTAACTGAAGTGATATTTTTAATTGCATCCAATAACTGAATCCGGCTTTTAATTTTTGACCTCACACGTTTTCATACAAGCATGTCCTTTAATCAATTAAACTGGCAAACCATTTTGGTCATTTTTATAGATAGCTGAATATTATTGCATCTACTTAATGATGAGTGTTTAAAACGTTTAAAAAATGTCAGTTACTTTCAGACATCCACTAATTTAATTCTAAAAAACTAAGTGAATTGGAATCCATTGACAAATTTATGATATTTACGAACTAAACATGATGAGTGATTCGATGGTCGGAAGATGGGTAAAACATTCCAATGTAAGTGGGAATATCAAAGATGAAGAACAAAATGGGCGACGATTTCTGATTGATGATTTTTTTATAGTAGCTGAAGTGAAGCTTAAATAGAACTGAAGATTCACCAATATGACATTATCAATGCATTTCCCTCAATTTTTTCTCCTTCAACTCTTCACACCAAGGGGGATATTTCTATGACGATATTATTTTCTTCTTAATAATCACCCTTTGGTAGCATTTTTTGTTCCTTATAAATAGTAAAACTTTTTCTTAAAAAATATCCCAAATAATTAATTCAAAAAATAATTTCTATAAATTGTCTAATATATATTAATTCCATTCATGTACAATTTTAAGGAAATATCATGAAATCTAAATGAAGATATCACAGTCTTTTCTAATCTATCACAGAAATGATCGAATATGAAATTTCATTTTTTATAGAAATGCTCATCTTTCTTTTCCTGATATGGATCTATTTTCATATTTCTTTTTTATATGAAGCCGGGAACTATCTTCAAAATTTTTGTATTATTAAATATTTTATCAACTCTCTGAGAATGACAGTTTGGAAGAATTTCAAAAGGATAAATCGAATGAGATAAGAGATTTTAAAAAAATGTAGAATGACAGATTTGAAATATTAAAATAAGATGCATGTTTAGATCCAAATTCTTATTTCGAAAATTTCAGAAATTTCAGTTATTTCTTATATCATCCTTTTTAATATCATTCATGCTTCTTTATCATTCATTTCTTATATAATCCATGCTTCTTTATCATTCATTTCTTATATAATCCATGCTTCTTTATCATTCATTTCTTATACCATTCATGCTTCTTTATCATTCATTTCGTATAGCATTCAATATTATTCATTATTGAACAATCCCGCTGCTACAAAGATAGCGATTTAAGTCGATAGGGAGCATCCAGTATATTAGTAGTGCCAATTAAGGCCAAGAATATGACTTTGCCACACATTAACACTCACTCGTTTGCACAACCCCTTTTTACAGGAGGGTGCATTTTACAGAAAGAACAAAGGAAGAACAACCATGCCTGAACCGGGACACCCAGATCACAGAGAAGACGCGCTATCCCTATGATAAGTGCCATCTTTAAGCATTCTGAGTTAATAATATTTAAACACTAAAGAAATCAAATAATAATTATAAATCATATTATAATAAGAAATAAAGCATGCAAATTAAACGCAATAAGATCATTAAAAAATAAGATTAAATGTATTAAAAGAAATCGTAAAGTAACGTATTGAGAAAGTGATATAATTTTTAACAAAACAGGAATGAATAACATTGAAAATGTTAAATTGATGCGAAATATTTCGAAATTTTGGTTCATCAATGCCGTGCAGAGTATTGATTTAGTCATGGCCCACAATTTTATGCGGTGACCTATAATAATAAAAACGAATGTTTGCCTCTTATGCCTTCCTAAACCGTTGATCAAATTGCGATGAAACTTGGTCAGCTTATTTTTTGCTCATACGGGATGGTCATTAACATAGTATAATTATCAAAAATTTTAAAATAATCGAATCTCAACCGTTTTTACCAAGAATCAATTGCTAAATAACTCGCTGAGGGGCGATAGATTCTGTAGAAATGCTAAATCCAAGTTAAAGGTTAATATTTTATTGCTATAGTACGTAAATGTCATGAGAAATATCTGAGGTAACAACTTTGTGACATTTTTTTTTTTTAATTTTTCATTAAATGTTAGTGTTTTTTGCAGTGACTACAAAAAATATTATAGTAAAAATAATTTCGCATCACCTTAATTTTCAAAAGTTATCTTTTCAACCATATTAATTTTATGGTATAAGCATGTTTTTTTGTGTTTAATCAATTTTAAAAGAAAATATTTTAATAACATTTTCCGAAATTAAACTTGAGAATTGTGAACGAATATGAAACGAATTGCGAGATAAAATAAGTAGTTTATTTTCTTATCATTATGAAAAAACACCAAATTTTACAATTCTAAAAGAATACACAAATCTAATATATAAAAAATGATAATTTTTCGTATTTTATATACTGTTGTACCGTTCATCTTATTTTGATAAAACATTGCCAAGTTATTGATTGAATGCGCTTAATATTTTCGGTGGCAGCAACGCGCTGGGTACCAGTTAGTAGGGCATTTTGGGCTGAATATTAAGATTACCTTTTACTCGACTAAATATCCATTAGCAAGAAGATAATTTAAGCTCAGTTAGTGTTTGCAGGCTTAAGCGATGTCAACAAATTATGAATTAATTGTTGATAAACTTAATAAATTTAAAAAATACGAAATATTCCTTAGTTTCATATTTCATGCACAAAACTGCAAATGACAACCGAGCATTCAAAATAGTAAAGAAATTAAAGTCAAAATTCTATTATCATGCGTTATTATATACCATGTAAGCTAATATTGGTTTACCTCGACATTTATTAAGTGGGGAGGGTTAGTTAACGATATTTCTATCTTAACAAACTTTATGAGCATTCCAAACGTTCCACTTTCTTAAAAACCTTTACATGAGACGTGCTTTATTGTGACCTCTTATACAGGGTCGTTTGCGTCACAGAAGTCCTGTATGAGATCTTTCAAGTTGTCCATAAAGATACTGAACTTTTAAATTAGATCATCTTTATGAATAAAATGAATGTTTTTCTGTATGTCTCTTATGCACTACTGTACAGCTCATCTGATTGCGAGGAAAATGACTACTTATTACTTGCATTTACGGGATGGCTTTAGGCATAGTAAAATTATCTAAAGTATAAAAATTCTTTTCAAATCTATTTGCCTCATCAATTAACCATGGATTAACCACCAAAGAACTCACCAAGTAGATCTCAGCATATTCAGTAATGATGCTAAATTCAAGATAGATATTAATATTTCGCGTAAATGCAATGTGAGTCGTTCTCTGAGATAACAGCTTTATTAGAGAGTGTGCGAGAAAGTTTTACCAATTTTGTAAGTTTGAAAATTTAACTAAACATTTAAGAAAATTTTAATTTTTTACAGTAATTTCCGAAAATATTATAGCACAAATAATTTTGCAAGCATCTTAGTTTTCATAAAATTCGTTTAAACTATATTAAAGATTTTAGGGTATATTTTCCGTGTTTAATCAATTACAAAAAAGATGTTTTAATCACATTTTCTAGCATTAACCTTGAGAATCCTGAACGAATATTAGACGAATCACGAGATACAATAAATAGTTTCTTTCATTACCATTCTGAAAGAATACCAAGATTTACGATTCTTAAAGAAAACACAAATCTAAAATCTAAAAACGATTTTTTTTGTAGAATAGAATAAATATTATTTATGCCACTCCTTTATATATTCTTCAGTTTTGGTGAATTAATTCTTAATGAATTAATTCTAATTTTTCTTATCATTCTTAATTAAACAAGATAACTATTTGAAATTTCAAACGATATTTCCAAGATTATGCCTTCTTCGACAGCAACGCCCCGGGTACCAGATAGTTGAAGCATAAAATCACAGTTTTACTGCGAAGAAGTTCAAATTATAATTTTAAAAATCGTGTTGCAACAGACGTCATTTTTTTAGATTTAGTACTATGAAGTACATCTGTTTTTAACTCAAAGGTGAAATTCAAAAGTGGCCAATATCAAACCATACAAGAAAGAATAGACTATCATGAATCTATTCCAGCAATAAAAGACTGGGATAAATGGAATTTAATTAGACTAATCAATTAATTAAATGATCAGTTATTTCGAAACTTTATCTTTGGTCATTATGACCATCTCTAAATTTGTAATGTTTCCTAGATATTTATTTATGGATATACAATTGATTAATAAATGAAATTATGTCAGTAACAAAACATTGAATAAGAACAAAATTTCGATTTAAAAATAATAAATTTCGATTAATAAACAATATAATTTTCTGCATTTCAATGGTTTAATAAACAAAAAATGTTTTATCAACAAAAATATGATTAATAAAATTAAACAAAATGCTGTAGAAAGTGTTGCTCATCAATACATAAGTATAAGTAGAGAAGAAATAAGAATACATGCAATGACTGATTACAATAATGGAAATTAAATATGTATGAGGATGATTGCATCAGTTGGAAGCAGAAAATATTGCCAATGACGACAACAGATTCAGTATCTATTGCTTTATGTCTCTTATGTTCAGAATTGCTTCCCACCAATTTGGTTACAGCCACCAATTGTGAGAATTGTTTAACATTTCTTCAACTGGTTTATGGGTCTAACAAGTTTTATTTTTTGATTCTAAAATAAGTACAAAGATTTGTATCCTATTTCCTTAAAAGCTTTTTGCATTGACTACTAAAAGTTTAAAAATATATTCAGTCTTATTGTAACTTATATCACTTCTTTCTTTGAGCATCTAATGCACAAAAAATTTTTTGTAGCTGATATAAAAAATCTTCGGTATTTTTTAGATGAAAACATTCATAGCAGTAGTTGTATTGGAAATTAGAGTTAATAAATAGAATTGCTTTTAATATTTTTGATTTTGCGAATGTTGCCATAAATCTGAATAATTCAATTATTCACATAATTCATTGTTATTCTAATTCAATAAATGATCACGATTTTTTAGTTATTGAATAAAATATTTCAGTTATTTAACAAACCTGATATATTTTGTGAAACATAGGATTTCCTACTTTAACGATAGTATACACTTTAAACATACAATGGCTTTATTAATGTATTAGAAATTTCTTCTCTATTTGAAGACAAAGTAATTTTTTATTTATTCTGTTTTTTATACTCATTAAAGAGTTTAGTTTAGCTTAGTTGCTTTAATGTGCTGTTTTAAAGAAAAACTTTTTTAATGCTATTTTGGGATGGATTGTGTAATTCCGAAGTGTGGTCACATGACGTGGATGACATCTGAGTTGGCAAACTCTCTCCAAACTTCCATACCACACCAACGGGAGGAAGTTTGGCCCCGATGGATTTAATGTGTAACAGGCCAACTTACACGACGGTTCTTCGATGGAATCGTATTTCAATGTGTAAACATCTGTTTCCGAATTCGAGAACCTACCACTAGGTCAGGAAACATGAAAACAAGAAACAGTAGATATCAACCAAAAAATCTTTTATTATTAATTTAATCAATTAAAAAGTTATTTATTTATTCATCGGTTTGTACTGTAACAAAATTTAACCAGTGGTTCAAAAATAAATTAAGAAAATTGACGGTATATAACTCGGTAATGGGTTAAACATACATATTATTTTTATTATTGTGCTACAAATTCCATATCCATTGTTAGTAAAGCATATATTTTTTCGTATTGATATTTATATTCCAGAAAATAATTAAGTTAAACAATTAAGAAAATAATTAGGTTAAAACCATTGTTTAAAAAATATTTTAAATCGCGCATAAATTTTTTTACACGATTATCAAACCTACTCAGCAATGAGATTGTTATCTTGTGTTATTTACCCTAAATTATTTAATTTAATTAATATCAATAACAGTTAAAGTGAATCAGTTATTTACCCTAAATTATATCATTTAATTAATATCAATAACAATTAAAGCGAATCAGTTCTTGGTCCAATTAAATGATTCGCATTTATTTCCGTTACTTGATTTGATGTCTATATTTCGATAGCCGGATCTCCGATTCTCCCAACTTTGCAATGTCCATCGATTCAGCGAAAGACGACAGATGTTCTAGAAGTTTTAGGAAATTTAAACGGATATATCGGGAAATAAATCCCTTGTTGGGTAAGTGGTTTGAATGTATGCATGCGAGCGTGCAGACAGTCCTAGCTTCTTAAGATTTGCAAAATATATAGCTACGCTGAAAGGCTTAAGAGAAATGATAGAATGTTTATTCTTATTTCCATAGTAAGATCCTGCCATTGCATTTAAGCTGACTTTCAGGCAAAAACCTTGAATATCTTTTATGTCGATAGATACTTTAGTTTCCAAATATCTTTTGAAGATTGTTTGAGAGAAGAATTAAGGAAAAAAAAATCTTAGAGGGAAATAAAATAGTGTGTATTATTATATTTTGTTATTTTGACTACGTATCACTGTAGCAAGATAGGTCAAATAAGATATTTTTTTTGATGGGTTGGTTTTTTTCATAGAAAATTCTGGACAGGCTTTACATTAAAAAATTTCAGACTGGCTTTTCATTAAAAAAAATTTCAGACTGGCTTTTCATTTAAAAAAATCCAGACTGGCTCTTCATTTAAAAAAATCCAGACTGGCTCTTCATTAAAAACAATTCCAGACTGGCTTTTCATTAAAAACAATTCCAGACTGGCTTTTCATAAAAAAAATTCTAGACTCAGCCTTCATCGAAAATTCTAGACTCAGCCTTCATCGAAAATTCTAGACTCAGACTTCATCGAAAATTCTAGACTCAGACTTCATCGACTCTAGAATCAACTTTTTTCATGTAAAATTCTAGATAAAAAAATTCTACATTCCTAAATAGAATTTCTAGATGTGTTTTTCATAGAAAATAACTAAACTAGCACCAAATAGCTGAAGCGTGCAAAATAATTAAATTAATATAAATGGGTATGCTTAACATAAAATTTAAATGGGATAAAGCAAGTAAATAAGATATTTTATTTAGTTAACTAATTTTTCTTTCCTCGGAATAAATCATATTTTATTTATTCATGGTGAGATATTAACAGTAACAAACTCCTAAACCTTAAACTAAATTCTAAATTTTCATAACATGCATTCAGATGTATAATTTGTACCCTGAATATTACAACTTGTGCCAGGTATGTGTACATAGTAATTTTCGACCAGATTTAGGTATCCGTTTTATCATAAAAACTGACAATCCTGATTAAGAAATTAGTTTACTTATTACTTCATTTAAGGGAAATCCAATCGCTATGTCTCATTTTATTTTATTCTAGAATGGGTTTACTCATGATAATAGTTTAGAATGAGTATAAAGTGAATTTATTGAATCCTAAGATTATATATAAATAATTTTACATAGATATTGGAATCATATTTTTTAGGCAAAGAAACTTTTGCATTCAGATATGTATACCGATATAGCTCATTAAATACGAACAATAAAATTTTTTATTCAGAGGGTAAAATTAAATACTAGATATGCCCCTTTTTAATATTGGCACTAATAAATTTGAATAAAAATCGCTAAATTAACCTGAATCCTTTACGAGAAAACCACTATTTTGAATCTAATA
This sequence comes from Argiope trifasciata, assembly GCA_026543055.1. Taxonomy (NCBI): domain Eukaryota; kingdom Metazoa; phylum Arthropoda; class Arachnida; order Araneae; family Araneidae; genus Argiope; species Argiope trifasciata. The sequence goes on from JAPMOQ010044403.1 coordinate 5,088,802, forward strand.
CGAAAACAAATTTATCTAATACATGGTTGATCATAGGTATGTTCGTAGAAAAAGTCATTTAACTGAAATCTCTCCTATTATAGAATATACAATTCACATATAAATTTTAAGACAATTTATTTAGAATTAATTAAAGAAAAAAACTGATCTCAAAGGACTGAAATAAACAATTTCTCAAAAAAATGTGTGCCTGTCAAGATTGTTAAGGAAATTTATTTAGACTCAATTAATGAAAAAAAAATGTATTGCAAAAGACTGAAATAAAAAATTTCTAAAAAACAAGTCTGTCTGTCATGCCTATTACATGCTATGTCTCTTAAGGGAATTATTTAGTCTTTATTGATGAAAAACATCTTATCGGAAAGGATTGAAATAAGGAATTTCTTTAAAAAAAGTGTATCTGCCAAGACTGTTACATGCTATGATGGTTAATATAAGACTACATCTAAAGCGAATACTAATATCTGTATTTTGAATGGGAAAAATAAATTCACGCTAAGAATTAGCACCTTGAAACCATTTTTGTTAATCTGGAAAATCTACTAAATAGATAGCTCTAACAATGTGATAAATACAGTTGGAACTATTACTAGCTCTGTAAAACAAATCTTATTATTGATTTATAGGCATCCTTAACCTTTAGGCTGCGGCTACCTAAACTCGGAAAAGTTCCTTTGAATACGGCGTTTAGTGTTAGAAACTACAAAATGCTTTCCCCTTCTTTTAAGGGTGGTTCTTGAAGATAAGCTCTACGATTTCAACCACCCGTAGAGTTAATTGGTCATCTGTCCGTTCCGTAGTAAGCGGGTTGCCTTTTTTTGCGGTTTCGTCTATGCCGAATTCTAGTGTAGGCTTTTAATCGCAGTTTTATTTTTTTCCCACTCAAAATTATTTCATCAATTCTGTAGCAAAAAATATTGCATTAAATATTATGACAGTAAACCAATTGCAAATACGATATATGCTGAATAATTTAGTACATTGAACAAAAAATTTTCAATTGTACTTAAAATTAAATCCATTTCTCAAGCTTTACTGAAGCTGCGAATTAAACTGGCATTGCTTGAACACAGCATTGTGAATTTTACTTAATTTTTATAATTTTAGCTCATCAATTTTAATAAAATGTAACGATTTTTGCATATTATATATATATATATATATATATATATATATATATATATATATATAAAGATCCTAATTGTTCATATTTTTTTAAGTATTCACATATCTTCGGGCATTACACGGATAACAATTCTCTATTGCTCTGCAAATTAAAAATATCGGCAAATGTTTTTTTATAATAATATATTATTCCCATAGTAACTGAAGATAATTTTTATGCCCTACATAGTTCAAACCGTTTGTAATGTAAATTACTAGTAGCGTTTTTCCATTATATTGCCGATGCTTAAAATTTAAATGGAAAACAATTTTTGTTGAGAATTTCAATTTCTGCTTGCAGAGTAGTATTTTTTTTAAAATATGTTTAGTTTTGCAGACATTCAGTAGCTTAATTATATATAAAAAATTTTTCTACACAAAATTTACTTATAAGTAAGTAATCAGCAGATTTAAGACAATCAATATAACCAACAATAAAGTAAGACTTGAAATGAATTCGATACATAAGATATGATTCATAAATTAAAAAGTTTATAAATTAAATTAAATTATTAAGTTATATTATTTCATATTAAAAGTTTTTAACTTTATTTTTGAAGCTCTTATTTCTGTATAACATTCTCGATTATCAGCATTCATTATTCAATACTAGTATTTTTACTAAAAAATTATTTAGATTATATTTGAGAAATACTTAGAATTAAATATAGAATTCCTGACTTTTCAATGCAGTTTTGTTTTATTTCAAAGCAAATATTTCCAGAATAATTTGAGATTTCAATTATTTTTCAGTGGACTGAAATAAAGCTATAAGATTTTAATATTTCTTTTCTGTTACTTGAACGCATGGAGAAACTAATTATTATTTTGATAGATTTTATGAATCTCCTTCAATATTTTAAAACTTTCTAACGTTTATAGATTTATGAAATAATAAATCAATCGTTTTCATAAAAAATTACAAATAATGATGAAGTTTTATTAAACATGTTAAATGAGTTTAATTAAACATCATAACCAAAATATATTTCTAGCAGAAATATATCGAGTTCAAGTATGAAAATTTAAAACTGAAAAAAAAAATGTAGGTATCATTTCGTCTTGGGCACCGATTACCTTCATTAGACCATAGCATGATACGAAACATCAAATAATTCTTGGTTCAAATATTTATCATTCGATTAGATGGACTCAACTATAAACATATATTAATATAAAGTTGTAAATTTTTTGAATAAAATTTTTTAGTTTTTAAGCATTGTTTTGTTTAGTGACAAAATAAGTCTTTTTAACCAATTCTTGTTTGAGATTAAAAAAATTTATTTCATTTTTATCAGTTAAAAGAAATAATTGTTTTATTTCCCAAACAGAATTTTTGCTGTAATTGCAATTAATAATTCATATAATTTTTAGGATTAAAGTTGTTTTAACTTTCTAAAATTTTTTTTATCAAAATATATTTTTATGACAAATATTTTTCTCTAAGGAGTGTCTTCAGTTTCTTCATTTCATTTTTATTTTGAAGGAATGAAGCAATGATTTTTAAATGAAGGAACGAAGGAAAACAACAATGTTTTCAATAAAGTACTAGTCAAAAATGAAAATATGCTATCTCATCCTGTACTCACTCCCCTAGGAAGTTTAAAAAGGAATGTCGCCAAAACACGGTCAAAAGTTTCATTGTCGCCAACAGTGATTACAATAGTGATTCCCGACCCTAAGGGGCGCGACACAATACGGAGGGAGCTTTATCAGGCAATTATGGCTCAGCTGGAAAGCTGAAGTGGGGAAAGGAAATCCAAACTCGTTCCTGGTACAGCAGTTGTACCGAGCCGTACGGAAAGGTAAAAAAAATCCTGGTACATCTGTTGTACCAGCCGTAAGCTAAAGGTTAATGCTGAATATTTGCCTTGATTAAATGACATGGAGGTAATAAACATCACACATAAAATATATCTCAATATAAGCTTGTGGTATTTAGTAGCACCCCATCATTCCTGGTGAAACAGAAACATCATGAAAAGTTTATAATTTTTATTTTATTTCAATTTCTGCTGACACCAATTAGCTTTCAAAGAAATCTTAACTTATACATAAGACCTATAGAATCCCTCTTCAAAAATTATACAGCCATCATGAATGACAATATTGAATGTTTTGCAGAATCATCATATTAAAATTCAAAAAATCACTGCTTACTATTGCATAGTATATAATATTTGTGAAATATTTCTTAAGAATTTCTGTAATAACAATCAAAAACTGACTACCGGAAGGAGCAGAACTACGACCTAAACTATCACAACTACCACCAGAAGGAATACAACTACCACCAGAATTAACACAACTACCACCGGAAGGAATACAACTACAACTTAAACTATCACAACTTCTACCTTGAAGGAGCACAACTATTACCGGAAGGAAGACATTTACTACCTAAACTGTCGCAACTACTGCCTAAACTATGACAACTACTACCAGAAGGAGAGCAATTTCTACCTAAACTATTACAGCTACCACTGGAAGGAATGCGAAAAAACTTGAATGACCTCCGTGACAGCAACACTCGCGATGAACTGTGGTTGAGTCCCAAGAGTCATTGCAGGCCATGGTACAGCCTTTCCTTCAGTAAGTATGTTTCGTCATCGATGGGAGGAGCCAGACCTGGAGCACTCCGTATACCGACAAGGGTGGTGGTGACCAACCACCATGCTTCTCATTCTCAATTACCAGGAGCTCAACCCCCGAGTGTGACTTAAGGAGTTCTGCGAGATATCTACGAATGCACATTGGCTTTTTCTTTCACGAATTCATAGCTATCTCAAAATCAACTAGCCTGTATAGCAATTTTTATAAGCAAATAAATTTTATTTTATTTTCTTCTAGTTATTATTCAGCATGGTTTTTGCATTGTAGTCAAATTGAAATAAGTTAATTCCAAATACTACCTTCCTAAAAAGAGAATCATATTTTTCGAAGTGAATTTTGAATTGATATTTTTAATTCTAATGAACCTGGATTAAAACTAGTATGGTGAAAATCAATTTCATGCAAACAATTTTTTTACTCGTCGTACACTACGCTTGCACTCTTGTTCACAAAATATTCTATTAATTTATAAAATACATTTTAATTATTTTAATATTTAAAAAAATGATACGTATGCTACAAACAGTCATCGTTTTCAATGGATTACATAAGTCTACCTTCAGAACTTCCTAGATACCCAGATGGTATCTCATAAGTCATAGATCGTAAAAACATTCAGTTCTTTCTTGACATCTTAAGAGAGTAAGGATTTTTTTAAAGCATTCGTTCTGACAATTCACTTTAAAGATCCCGAATTGCATACAAATTTCAAAATTGGAATTCACAAATTGGCAGAAGATTATAATTCCAGTTATTTATTAATAGTTACACACTTTTATCCTTCTGTCCTTTATGTCTTTCCTTTATCCTTTATTACACTCGTGCTTTTCAATTTTTATCACCCTAACGTGCACATCTTTTCATTTAGTGAATTAGATATTCATATTATGACAGATTATTCACCACCGTCGGGTTCATTTGCCTGCAGTGGTTGTATAGTGTGAAAACACAATGGACAGTTATTAAGTAGGAAACAACGACGATTTTTATTTACTCAAAGACAAGGCATAACAATGTCAACGAATATTTACTGCAGATAGTAACTAAGACAGTAGTCCACAAGTAATAACAACATCCACGCCCACAAAACAACGTCAAGATTCAGAAGGAGAGGGAATCCACGGAGCTTTACTCAAAGGTCTCTCCAGACGGCTGAAACATTTCTCTGTCTTCCCGCTTTAGCTGCCAACTCACTATTTCATACACCTGGCAACTACACACGACAGGATACGGCATACCTCTATTCAGCACTCCGTCGTTTCTTCTCTATCCTCACGGCGATTCCGAAGACTTGACCGTGTCACTCTTTTATAATTCTCTGGAGATGGGGCTAGAAACTTCTCGACTGATCAGGCCGTATCTCATTTCTTAATGGACGGATCATGAAAGTTTCGAGTATTATCTATTTTGTCGCCAAAATCACCAAATTTATCGCCAAGTCCTGGGATTATTAATGCGAAATCCGGCAGCGTCCAATATATGCGACTGTATAATAACTTCTTTTGATGGTAATTTTCGTGTGGAGAAGTAAAATTACAGGTTCATAATTATATTTTCGGTTTAAAAAATTTTATTTTCGGTTTAAAAAATTTTATTTATTCTAACACGCTAAATTATGAATGGGAAATTAAATACATTCAATTACTTGAATGAAATGTCCTGAAATTGCAGCATCAAATATTCTATAACTTGATTCATGTACCTCACACTGCATTATGAGCACGAAGTATATACTTTTTGAGTAAATCGGCCTAATTTTTATCATTTTATTGTGTGTATCTAGAATAAAATGTAGGGCCGAAATTACTACAATTTTCGTAATAAGCTATCCATTCACTATAATAATTTAATATAAATTCTTTATATTTGATTAATATTTTTTTATATATGAACTTCAAGCCTATTTCAGTTATAACTTATTGAGAAAAGAAACTATTGTTGTCCGGATACTGAAAAATAATAGTTGCTTCTTTAAGTGAAAAACAAATCTTGAAAACATACATAAGAGATACACTTAGGATTTTTGAAGGAATGAAAATATGCTTGTTTTGTTTTCCTTAAAAAAGAAACTAAATTATCATCCTGAGATATAAAAATAGGCACAAAAGAAAAGAACATATGCTGTTTCACAAATGAACAAACATTTTCTTCCTCTAATGAGCACCATCTATTTTTAGAAAAAATATCGTTCGAAACCCGAAGAATTGTCCCAGAAGAAGAAGAAGAAAAAAAGAACCTAAATATTTGATGAAAAACAAAGAAGAAAAATGGGAATAAAAAGTATTCGTTTATAATACTTCTTACATGTTTGTAAGAACATTTGGAATCAGTGAGGAATAAGTGTGTTTTTATTAAAACTTTGTTTTTTATTAATGCGTTTTAAATAATTAATTTTATTAAAATAATTTTATTCGATGTCTTGTTAGGAATAAAAAATAATCTTACATATCGAATATTAGAAGAAATTAAAGTTTAGGAGTGGCTTGGATAGAATTCAGCAATTTAAGATATAGGGTTTAACACTTAACTGGGATGGTGTGGTCTATGAAACCGCATTTCCTTTACCCTCGAATCAAATTTTCTCATGAAAGTATTAGACTGAAAATCAGCCATTATATTATGCAGACATTTTCCTTACAATATAGTTACGTTTTTGGAATTTTTCAAAATATTTTATGACTGAAAAAAGTAAATGCGTTGGAGCATACATTTTCTTCTCAAATTGCATGTATCAATAAATAATATTCTTGACAAAAATATTACTTTATACTTTTTAAATCATACTTTCCCCTGTATATAAAGGCATATAGAAAACAATATAACATCAAATTCAACAATTATAGGAAAAATAAATAGGAAAGTTGGCAATGGATAAAATGGGTCCGTTTTTACATGCTTGAGTGACATTCGTAGACGGTTTTCTTGGGCATTTTACTTTTACAGATCAAGAGCTATTATAAAAGTCAGCCTATAAAATCTGTATATATTTTCCTTAGTATATTAATATATTTTATAAATCTTTAAAAAATTTTATCATTAGAAAAATTATTGATGTGTGTACATATATATCAGAATCAGTTGAAGGCAAACTTTCATCGGGAACTCTTCTGTACAATTATCCTTATCATTGAAATCGCTTTCTACTTCATTTAAAAGTGTCTGGGTGCTTCATAATAGGATCAGTAAATTCAATCATATTTCGAGATTTCAGCTTTAGTGCCATCTGCTGAGCTTTGTTTAGCACTGTGGCACTAACAGGTAGGTACGGTCTTTGAGATCGTGCTCAGAGAAGCACCTGAATTATTTTTAAAAGCATCCTCTGAAACCGTTTGAAAAAGCGCACGTGTATTGAAGGTCGCGAAACAGGAAAGTACTGAACCAACCCATTAAATTGTGCTAAAAATAGAATAGAGGTGACCGATAATTCATCGTTAGCGGTTGCAGTTAAAGTTTAAAAAATTATAAAGTTTTATTAGTGTATTGTGAGCCCGCATTAACTTATGCATCTGAACGAATATCATATCTCCATTCAACAGAAAACTTATATCTGAATGAAAAAGTGCGGAACCATTTATTTGTAAATGCCGAAGCACGAAACGGCAATTGTATTGTATACTTCTTGCATACAGCCGACCACCCCGCCACCAATGAACGTAGCAGTATCGAGAGGATTTGTTGTGGTAGACTGCCGAATAAGTATTGTCCAACCTTACATGGACCGATCAGTCAAACTAACATTCCTTTCGGGGTAGTAAATAGCTGTCTTTCTCCCCATCTGCACTTTCTCAAACAGTTGGAATGAAACTGTCAATCTTTAACATCATATCCTTCAGTGTTTTGAGATGACCTGGTACCATCAGTACTGTACTTAAATCATTATTGACAATCTTCAGGTCCTTCCTTAACTCTGAGATCTCCATATATTCCATTCAATAGTGGTAAACTGTACCAATTTCTGCACAGATGCATTTATTTTCCTACGTTCTTCCAAATCTTTGGAAATATGCAGGACATCTTCCGTGTCCAGATTGTATTGTATACTATCTGTCACTGGTAAATTGGATGATATTACGAGACCCAAGTTTTCACACCATCTGCTAAGCCTTGTTTAGCACTGAGACATTAACTGGGAGTATTTGCCTCAGAGACCGCTTTAAAAGAAATAATTTATTTTAAAAAAAACATCCGCTGAAACCGGTTGAAAAAGTGCAGTGTATTGAAGGTCACAAAACAGGAAACTACAGGGTCGTTCCATTCAATTGAGCTAAAAATAGAATAGGGGTTAGCGAAAGTTCAACGCTAGCGGTCTCACAGACCACAAGTCCTCAGTTAATTGCTAAAATAGGGGGAACTATTTATAAATGCGTGTATGATTCTAACTTTTCATTGGACAGACATGCGTAATATTTTTGTATTATAACAACAAATGAGGTCAATTGCACATTTTCACATGTAAGTTTTATTTAAAAAATTCGATTCATATGGCCCTTTCTTTATATTCCCCCTGCAATTCGGGGTGAAAAGCTTCCAGTATGGTGGTTGTTTCTTTCAATACTTGTAGATATATAAAAAGAAGGATGTCTTCTCCCTCCCATCGATGGCGAGACATACTTCCTAGGGGAAGGTTTATACCTTGATCGGTGATGGCCCTTAGCACTCACCGGCTTTACAAAATTAACTGGACCACAGATACCACCACTTTGATATTACGGTGGTACGGACAGTCAGATTTTTCCGTGATTTCCGGGCTGATCTGAGTTGCTAGTTATAGATTAAATTATGTGAGGAAAATTGAACCAAAACTCAGCTTTATATAACTTTGAAACAAACCTGAATTTACCGCTCCTCTGGATATAGAACCTCTTTATCTCTAGATCTATGATGTACAGTAATGCTTCCATCGAAACATCCCAAGCACAGGCTTACATATGATAACCTGACCATTATAATTAATCCGAAGTTTGTTTTTCTTAATTCTCAACGAATTTCGGAACACTTTTGAAACTTCTCTACTCAGACTTTGTGGTAAAAAATTCCTTTAAATATTTCTGCAAGAAATTGCTGCCCCTCAGAATACATATCATCTTCTATTCCAGATCTAGCACAGTAATGGCTCCTTCGAAACATCCCAAATACAGGTTTACATCAGATGCTCTGACCATTATGATTAATCCGAATTTTTTGTCTTAAGTATTGAAATTCTCAACGAATTGCAGAACAATTTTGAAAGCACTCTATACTCAGAATTTGTGGTAAAAAGATCCTTTAAAGATTTCTGCAAGATACGAGAAAGTCAAAGAGTTAAAAAAGATATTGAAGAAACCTATAAAGCTCCATGGGATCCAAAAAAGCACTGACAAAGCATTTTGAATCTAAATGGGGGGATGATGATAAATTGAATTTCTGAAGAAATATTTTACGATCAGCAGCTCCAAGAAGAGAATTGCGAGACTGAAATCCACAGGAATTCTAGTATCCTGCTGGTATTTTCTGCAAGGCTGAAGGTAAAAGATTTGGAATAGAACAACTAGAATATTTTTATTGCTCCATTACATTTCTAACATACAGATATTTTTTCATATTTCAGAACACTTAAGTATTTTTTTTACTTCAGATTGCTCTAATATCAATATTATATTACATTATATAAACACACACACACACACATGCATGCATTTTGATATTATGGATTCATGACTGAACCAAAATGACTTTGGAGAAGATTTATAGAATTTTAATAGAAATTTGCAATGAATGAATCAAGCAAAAAAAAAATTATAGGTCATTAATTGATACAAAAGTATCTTTTAACATACTTAAAAAACGACGATGGCAAATATAAAGGCCTGAAAATCTGATAAAAGAAATACCTATATAAAAGATTTTAAAAGGGCCTCTTAAGTAAACATCTTTCTGATGAACTATTAACCATCAAATATTAAAATTTTAAAAACGGAACGAATTCAATTTTGAATATATATATCAACATTCTTGTGCTAGTTTTACTAATGAAGTATTACACTGATCGATGTAAACCTATTTGCAAAGATAAATTCAATAGATGGGACTTTAAGAACTTATTTTATAAAAAAATGTCACACTTCAGGAAACTTTTGGTTTTTTTCCTTCCATCTTTCAGTAAAATAACTTCGCGTTTCAGTCGCTTCCCAATTGAAAGAAAGAATCTTCCAGAAAAGGATTCGAATCAATTCGAAGCTAAAATGCAGTTAACAGATTTTGAATAGGAAGTATATATAAAATACTTTTCCAGACGCAGAGAGTTTGAATTGAATACTTGATAGGTATAACGAAATGCTGAGCTTCATGAAAAGCTTTGGATATATTTATCTCACGTTCTTGTGGAACTGTTAAGAAAGTCTGCATGAAAATAAAATATTTAAATGCAAGCTCTTTTCAAGCATCAGTATGTCGATAATTTATAATATTAAATCTTAAAGTGTTCGACTAGTTGAAAACTTCAATTTGGATGGAAATTTTTAACTTTATTATTATTTTTATTGTTATTACAATTTCAAAAAGTAATTATGTTTCTATTCCCAGTAATAGCTTTATTTTGTCTCTATGTTAATTAGAATTCTAGTTATAGTAAACTATTGACAAGTAAGTAATGCTTTTTTACACAACATCTGAAAGTTTTTTTAAAAAAAATAATGATATTTTTCTTCATAATTCCACTGTACAAATATCTACATATCAGAAATAAATAATGAAGATATTTTAATACAATTTATAATTAATACTCCTTATATTGTATAGAATATAATGATCTATGGAGATGCTGTTGAATGCTACATAAATATATCTATCTTTGATATATTGTTGATTGACGGTAATATTGATTAATAAACTCCAAAATTTTATAGATGATTTCCTATATTCATCACAAAACAATTATTTTTGAATATTATTCTCAGGCAAAAGTTACACTTTAAGATATGCAATGTTACAAAAAAAATGAAAAACCATAATTTTTTCCCCTAGTTTTAGGAAATAAATGCTAGAATTCACATCAAAATATGCTTTTCTTCAAAGGCTACAAAATTATTTACATAATTTTATTTTTATTCATCATTTTATCCTTATATTAATAAAACATCATATAAGCATTAGAATATTTTCTTTTTGCTAAAAGCCCTCTCTTAGCCTAATTGATTACTTTAAACTGAGGATTCGTATTGATATCTATAAGAAACTATGATCTTCATTTTTTTTATATCTTTTGAACTCTAAAATCGATAAAAGATATGTTAAGAGATTTCTTGAGAGCTATATACACCAAAATGAACATATGCGATCAATTATCCAATATTCAATAGGAATCAAAATTAGTTAAAATTTCTGAGATAGCCATTAGTCGAACAAGTGATATTTCTTATTCTAAGATATTTTTTTTACATTTTTATTTACGTATTTGAGATTATATAAAGGTTCAATTGTTTAATACCAATAGTTTTTAATGTGATGAGCAAATTTACTTTGGTAGTCATGAGTAATTTGTTAAAATAACTAGTACTGTACAAATACTGTAGAAAATTGGACGTATCGAGCCCATGCGAATATAGAGTACATTTATAAAAACAGTTATATGCATAGTATGAGATGGGAAATATGGGCATATCGAGCTCATGCAAGTGTAGAGTCATTCATATAAAACTTTTATACGTACCGTGTGAGATTGGAAATTATAAGAATAATTTATAAAGTTATAAGCATAATTCTAACCAACTCGGCTGAATATACTTGGTTAACGATATCGGATTAAAAGATTCAATCACTTCTAAGATGAAAGTATTCATCATTGTCTGGAATCCTTAACCCTAACAAGATGTAGGTACTAATGATAAATATTAAGTATTGGGATAATTTAGAAAGAAAAATAATATAATAACATATATTAACAAAACAAATAAAGGGCATAAGATTCAAGAAATGAGGGCTAAAAGAGAGATACACATGCTTTTACGCTGCCAGTTTTTAAAGTTTAAATTAGATTAAAAGATATATAATTTTTAAATGAATATTAGCACTTATCTTAAATGAAAATAACCTTTTTTAAACATAATTTACAAATTTTTAAGAATATATTAATTACTTTTTATGTTTTTAAGGTCTGGATGAAAAGTAATTACTTATGTCAGAAAAGAAATGTTTGATAATAGTTATGATAAGCAGCACGGATATTTTAAGTTACTGAAATAAATTTTAAAATAAGTAGATATGTCCAGAATTGTTTTTCCTTCTGCGCGTATTTGTAAAGAATATTTCTATAACCATAAACGAAATGGATATCAAAAGAGTTTAATTCATCGCTTATAGAGTAGTCACGGTCGAATAACAAATGTAAATGCTTCGACCATGGGTAAATATTAATAATGTAATGCAATATACAACATTTTTAGATAACCTTGGATGACCGTCAAGGTTAAATTTCTGAACCTTTGGAAGGACTGTATTTTTCATACAAATTGAGCTATCATTTTCCTTTTTTAATATCCGCATATTGTATCGTTGCGTTCCCCTTTTAAAGAGCAGACCACTGTGAATAAAGGTACTTTGTCACATAAAATGAGCTAACAGGTGTGCATGATCAGCTGCCCAGGAGACTAATAGGTGTAATAATCTTAACGATTTGTATTTGCAAAAGTTCGTTAATTTTACCATAAACATTGACAAAAATTTTTGCTGCTGAAAATTTCATTATATTTTTGTAAAGATTTTGGAAGGAATTTTCTTAGATTCAATGGAAGTAAGAAAGTTTGACAAAAGATTTTTTAAACCTTAAATTGTTTAAAAGTTTTCACAAAAATATTTAAACAAGATTAGTCTAATATATATTTTGTGCCATTGATTACGTTTCATTAATTTAATGGTTTAAGGGACAGATGGCTTCTTAAAGTTTTGAAGTAGTTATGTCCATGCAGCATGTTTATTAATATATATTAAAAATAATTAAATTGCACTTTACTTTTTTAAGTTTTTTGACTTTTAGAAGTAGCATGTTTGCGATTTATTTACCTTAATTATTATTAATAATAATTGAAAAATATTTTTAAATGTTATTAATAAAAATCACAAATAATATTTTTATTTATATTACAGAAAAATAATTTGAGGAAACCGACTACGTTCAAAGGATTATTTTTGAAAAAAATTGATTTTTTAAAAGCTATTTAAAACTATATTTTTTACATGTAAAATACAAAATACTATAAATACGACAGAATTATTAGAAAATATAATATATTTTGACAAAGAGGAAAATGTGTAGTAAATTTTAATGAATTTTTACCAAAGTGGTTAACACGGTACACAAAATGGTAATGCGGCAATGCTATTTTTCTTTGTACACAAGTTATAGTATATAATGATGAACGAAATCAATCAAAATGTAACAAAAATGTTGAAATGCAAAGAAGTTATGGGGGAAAATATACGTATGTATGCATTTTTTCCATAAATTTACAACTTTATTTTTCTAAAAACACCTATATGTGAGAAAGTATTTCACCAACAATAAAACATTTAGTTCATTTCATTGATCCTATTATTTAAAACACAAGATGAATTTTTTATGTAAATACCTCAATTAGTTTTTGCGACATCACGTTAACGGTGGAGAAATTTTATGAAAATTAAAGCTTTGAGTAAATTAAAATTTAAGACAAAATTGAGTTGCAAAAATATGCGACCCTGGATGATAGGTGAGGCCTTCCTTTTCCCAGAAAAGACAAACTGTTTTGGGAAGAGAAAAATCTGCTCTACAAGACATTAAAATAAAAAAATATCCCCGTATGTGGTCTGTAACCTGTGTTTTTAATATAGTTGGATGCTTTATAAGTTATATTTAAAATGAGAATCTTAATAGGGAATCGAAAAGTATTTTTTTCAAGTTAATTCACATAAGGTGTATTATCTTTATGCGCCATCCTATTGCTACTTCTGTCATTCACTGAATAAATCTGAAAATTCATAGGTTGATTAAGTAGCATAGTCGAAATTAAGACTTAACAGGATTATTACAGAACAAAATAATGCATAATATTAGGTTGTTCGGAAAGTAATTTCGTTTTTTCCTGACAAAGGATTTAATTGCATTTTTCGCACCCAATTTCATAAACCGCAAAATCATTTTATGTTTTAAGAGCTGATATAGCAAGGCTTGAGTGTGAAAAAGTGCAGCTGATTCTTCGCAGTAGTTTTTGGATGGTGCCCTTTTAAATATGGAGAGCAATAAACAGCATTTTCGTCATTTTTTTCTTTTTTGCTATAAAAGGTAAAAATGCTGTTCAAGCCAGAAATAAATTAGCCAATATGTGTGGAGAAGATGTGTTAACAGTACATCAGTACCAGAACTGATTTGCAAAATTTTTCCTTCAAATGAGGAGGCCAAAAACCACCTCGATCAGTTTTGTTTTACAGCAAAGACCAAAACTTTTATGAGCGTGTAATCATGTTACTACCAAAAATATGGCAAAAGGTATTAGACCAGAATGGCAATTTTATAATTTAAAAAATAATTTATTCATTAAACGAAAATTTCTTTTCATTTTGACAAAAAAATACGAAATGACTTTCCGAACAACCCAATATGATGCTATATACATTAGTTGCCTTTCTAGTGTCATACTATGGTGGTATAACTGTTATAACCCATGCTACAATAAGTTGTGCTGTATTTGTAATAGTACATGAACAATACAATGGCGTAGTTATAAAGAAACTATTTTTTTTCTATGGACAATCGAAAAGTTAGGCACAAATGTGCACCTTATGTAGCAGCTTTATGTATTGTTATAATTTAAAATGATAAACGGTTGCTTTAAAATTAATACTTACTGGAACTGAATGTTTAGTTTAGTTATATTTAAGTCGCATTTTAGGTTGCAACTATTGGGATGGACCTCGTAATTTTGAGCCGTTGTCAGATGAGGAGGAATATACCTGTGCTGCTTTCTCGTCGCAAATCTTTTACATCCCAACAGCGGGAGGGCTTTTGACCTCGACGGATTTCATGTGTGTCAGACTGATTGCATGACATTTCTTCGGTGGAATCCTGTCTCGAACTGAAAACCATGCTATTCCAAAGACAATACCTTACCATTTAGGTACCCTCCTTGAATTGTATGTAACATTTATAGTAAAATTAATTTTTGAATAGCTGGCGAAGTCTTAATTACAGAAAATTGTTTGAAGGGGTTGATTGAAATAAAAGACTCACCCAACGTCATAAGTATCTTATACAGAAAGGTCTTCTAGAAACAAACTTTCGCAAATTTAAAAAAAAATCATTCTTCGGATTTTTGTTTTCTTTTTTCATTAAACATGAGTAGTTCATTTGCGTATTGCGCTATATTTTATTCATACTGTCTGATGAAAAATATAAACATGCATCAAATTTTTGCACATCATAGAGAGACACAAATTTTTGACCATATTGTAACTCAACAAAAATCAATTCAGAACCGAAAGTTCAAAACCCATTGATTCAATATCTTTCAATGGTTTATGAGAAATTCTTACTAAAATAATTTTATGAAAAATCTTTTCATGTTTAATTTTCATATAAGTTTTCGTGATGTTTTCCCATATCTCATTTTAAACTTTAATTATTTTTCTGGAATGAAGCTATTGAAAACAGAATATACCTTAACATATAATAAATAATATTTGCAATTCATTACATGCAAACTACCATGCATTGTTTGACTACTCGAATTTAAATTGAATTTCATTCTCATCAGCCGATAGTTTAATGGGATTAGCTCTGGGTAATTATTTATTTCAAACAGTCTCAAGTAATTGAAATTCCTCTGATAGTCTGATAGATTTTAAAAGGCTTTGAACGCAATAAAGAAATAACACACATAAATATGAAATTTTAACTATTCAAAGTGTTCTTTTAATTACAGACTAGATTTCTTTAATTTACATCGAAATTAATGAAGCAAGAAAATTAATTCATTGGTTTATTGAGTTTCAGTGCAATTATTGGAAGAAATATGATAAATATCCGGTAGATAACAAATTAGAAGTTCAATCAAACATTAACCATTAATTATAGTTTTTTAATTAAAATTATCAATAACCAACTGATAAAACAGAAACTGATATGTAATCTATGAAAATGAATTAATCACAGTTATACACTATTATATAAAAACAACCATTATCATTGATATTGATTCTTCATTGTTAATTCTTAATTACAAACATATTGGATTCTTCTAGAATAATTGTTCCATTTTTTTTTCCTTTTTAATGGAATGTATAATTTAATCACAAGAAATATGTGGAAATTAATTTAAGGGACATTGATTCGCGTATAAATTTAATGGTATATTTCTTAACTTAAAAATTTATTATATTAAGTCTCTTTTTAAAGCAAAATTAGTAGTATTTTGGGCTGGTTCTCATAATTTTGAACCGATGTCAGGCGATGAGGACAACCCCTGAGCTAGTAGTCCATCACCAAACTTTCTTACCACACCAGCCGGGGCATGTTTGGCCTCTAAAAATTTAATGTACCCCAGACCAACTGTTCTTTTAAAGAATTTGATCTAGAATCTGAAACCCTCAGATTTCGCAGCCTAAACCATACCACCAGGCCACAGTTGTCATGGTACCTTATAGAATTTGTTCTACTACGAGTGATTTAAGGCTATTAGGTATATTAGAGGGTATTTTTGGGGGGAGAGGGGATGCGACAAACAATACTGATTCCATATATATTTGCTGTTGCAAAAAATTACAGCATAAAACACTAAATGAATTTATATGTTTCAATGCAAAAAGGGTTGAAAAATCTCGCTGTTTTAATAATCTCAAGCACGAAATTAGAAATTAATTACTTTCAAAAACGAAAGAGAACATTTTAAAGTTACATTTTATTCATTTTAGTTAGAAATGCCTTTGCAATGTAAAAATATAAATTTACAAATAATTTTATTTAAAAAATTGTATCTCCTTAGAAAATTTGCATTTTTAAAATTCAGCAATACTTTCAATTCATGAAATCAGGTTTTTCCACTGTTCTTAAGCAATATTAACTTTTTTTTCGTTTTTATTTTCATAAATTTTTTTACAAGAGCCAACTTTCATAAATTCTGCAAATGAGATCTGCTTATTAGAATTTGAAAGTTAAAAACTAATAACTTCCAACACTTTTGGTGTATTCCTCTCTAAGATAATAATTTTTCTACAAGAAGCCACTCAGAATTGTCTAGAGATAGTTCTTTAGAAAACTCTACCACTATTGTTGATACCTAGTCTAGACTTGTATTACATATTCAGTTCAGCATTCTGTTGCTAGAAAGTCAATAAATTGCCTACAGATACAGTATATGCATTAACGATCAACTGTTCTTTCACATTTAAATGTCAAAAGTCGCGTATATGACAATGAAATTCACTATATATTAAGGTTTCCTATACATTAAAAATCAGTTGCTGTACTTCTGGCAGCTTTTATTCACAAAAACAGAAAAATCACAATAACTTTTTCTCTAATCACAATGCTGCATACTGAATGCCATTTTTGCTATATGGAATATATATATATATATATATTTCTGTTGGAATAATATATTGTCCTATTAGCATTCTAAAGGCAAAAGTCGATTTCTTTGCATTTAAATTGCTGTCTGACGACATAAATTGCTGATGTTAGAAACCATCAAAATTAGGACTTAAAAATCACTTCTAAAAAATTGCTGTTATCAAAATTTTTTAAAAAAATTAATAAATACAAAAGTTGTATTTATTAATTTTTTGAGAGATGCTGATTTCGATAACTGAATTTAGTTTTCTTTATCCTTAATATTGAAAATGTTATAACAAAGTGAAAAATGCAAACCCCACCATTTCAACCTCCTTCGAACTAGATGGACCCTTTACGAACTCGTCCGAAATTTTTACATTTTTAACAGCATACCTCAAGCCAACCGAGGTAGCACAACCTGTTGCACAATATTATACAATATTGTGTCACATTATATTATAAAACTGAGTAATATTAAACAGGGTGCGCCATAGAATCTTATATTAAAAAACTCTCGAGCGATAAGTTGGGTAGGTAGAGGGATGATAGGTGGCGCTACTGGAGGGGGAAGTCCATAAGTTTGTTAAGAGCCTTTATGCTCTTGTCTAGTGGACAGTGGGCCTTCGCCGTCAAGAGCTTCTTTTCTAACGGTCACTCACTTGTTGCTACGCAATGTGCCTTCCGCCCTCGCTGTGAAATTCCTCCTCACAGATCCGTTCCTGGCAGTAATTCAATTCTGTCGTGGGTTAACTCATTTCGGAAGTGTCGCTAAACCCAGAAATGGACATCAACGGACCACCAGAACTCCGGAAAATGTCGAAAGAGTGGGGCAGTCAGTCCTGCGTTCGGCTCGCAGCTGCTCTGCGAATTTCTGATACCACTTTTCAACGAATTCTCCATCAAGCTCTTTATTTCATCCTTATAAATTGGCTGCTGAGCAAGAATTAACTGAACGCTATTTTGTTGCCCGTCAAAATGCATGTGAAATGCTGCTTGACCACCTACCTGAAGGCGCTGTCGTTTCTTTCAGTGACGAGGCTTACGTTGAAATCCATTATTTATGTCGATCTATCACGAACAATAGCTCACCTCAAGAACAACATTCGCGAAGCCATTGCCAAAATACCGATTGATATGCTGCAAAGAGTGGACACGATCTTCAAAAATCGACTTAATCAGTGTATGCGCAATGGGGGTTGCCATTCAATCAATGCCATTTTCAAAACTGTATTAAAAAATGGGATATTGTATTCTCAAAAAAAGAATTAAAACAATAACTGAAGTACTTTTGTTTTTATTGACTTTTCAAATAAGTTTCTATGGCGCACTCTGTATAATACTATGAATATTATTCAATATCACACAATATAGTACGCAAATATTGTACAATATTGTGTGATGCTACTAGTGAACGAAAATCAAAAACAAGTACTCAAGTTATCCGACTCACAAGATAACATGAGCGTTATATTTTCTGATTATACATAATCTTTTGAACGAAGAGTAGATTTGTGTTTTAGAAACCATGATTAGTGACGAACTGAAGAAATTTTCCTGAAGTTTTGTAGTGCCAACCATTGAAATAAGTAACCTTTCTATAGAATTGCAGTGGCAGTATTTTCGTTTTCTATCAACATATGAAATATTGTGGAGCTGACATCATCCGCTTAATCCATGGTTAAAAGACAAACACGTTACTTGAGCTACTCATTCCTCGTTATTATACCAGCAGGCAGATGTTTGAACATATATGCCATGTTGATATGACTATGAAGAATGGAATTATATGTTTAGAGCATGCAGATTTTGCAATATGGAAACGTAATTTTTTGGAATACATATTATAAGTTTGGATCGAGATGAGTCAATAAGATATCATTTTAGACTTATACCAGCTTTTCTAATGCATATTTCTCATAGCACAAGCAGAGCATTAAGTCCTCGATATAAAATTTAATATACATTAGAATTTAATATACATTTAATGTACATACACTGGATGTATTAAAGAAATAAGGCATCGAATTTGAGACCTCTATTTACGAAGCAGGAGACATTAGCATAATGTTACCAGAAAGTAGATGTTTGTGGCCAAATCATTTAAGATTCCAAATGATAATAATAATAAATCGGATTAACATATGGTACTTGCGTATTCACTCTATATCATTGATGAACATATCAACAGATAAAAATGGTATCTTTGACGATTTAATTTTTTTGGTTACCGAGAGTTAGCATAAATTATCTTGATATTTTTGGCGATTAATTTCAATCATACAATTGACACACAGACACTTTATTAATTCATTTATTGTGTTCTGTATTGAAGCAAATTAATTCAAATAATCTATGACGATATAATTCGATAATCTATGGCTATTAACAAAACTTTGGGAAGAGTATTTTTTCTATGTCTATTAGGGATCAATCTAAACATATTGTTACGGGTAAAAAAAACTAATCAAATGGAAAATGATTTAAGTCAGAAATTGAACGACTCAGAAAGATAATGTATTCAACTCACTAATTCCTCCCCAAATGTTATTTTATTATGGTCGCCCGATATTTTTGGCTGTTAATCTCTGGTACTTGCATATTAATTGTATATTTTTTATTATTCTACAATTTATACGCAGATACATAATTAATACATATATATTATTCTGATTTGTTGGTGCAAATTAATCCCATGAATCTCTACAAGAAATTAATTACATAAGCATCAATATACTAAATAATAAATATCGTAAATTTATTTAAAAAATATCGAAAATTTTATTGACAATTCATAATAGAATAAGAGAAAGATGCCTATGTTATTGCTTATGCTTATGGAGATCAATTCAAGTATGATTCCTAGACTAAAAGGTCAAAGCATATCGAAAAGAATTTAGGTCAGAAATATAGAAATTCCAAAATCTAATGTATTCAAAACCCTAATCGACTCAAATAATATTTCATTATGGTTTCCCCATAAAATATTGAATTGCATTAAATGTCAGTAATTTTAACTGGAATTTGATTTATTCTAAGCATATTGAGAACGATGTATATTCCTACAGATAATTGATTCAAGATTCGAAAGGAAATATTACTTTAACCGAGCCTCCATTCGATGTTTGGAAGAAAAGTCCACAGGCAGATAGACAACACAGTCAACAAAATCCTCTGATGTGAATCTTCCAAGCATTTAAGCAGCTTAACTGGAAATACACTAAAAGGAATCAATGGATTTATCTCCTATGAGATTCAGATATGAGCTTCGGTGCAGAATTTGTGAACAACCACTGCTATAAATCGATCTTTCCGACTTGTTGACTTAATACATAAAGATCCGAAGAGAATCTTTTTGGAGATTGGATCGAGTGCAATCTGATTTTGGGCATTTGTCTTCAGGGTCTCAACTTTCTAACTCATCTTTTATGATAGTGACACATTTAATTCAAAGCTCTGAGTTGCTCATCCGCAATATTCAATGTCAAATAAGTTATTAAAATAAGATTAGTTATTTTATTTATCACATTCTTATACTCTGTAGCTATTTATGACAGTTAAATTTCACCACGAAAATATCTTTTTTTTTTTTTTTTTTCTCTACTTAATAAGAAATAATTTCTGCTTTCTGTTCATCTTTCAATCAAAGCTGTTATGCTATTTAAGGGAGGAGGTTTTTTATGAAAGCATTTATTTAAGTATTTTTTCCCTAAACGGGTGGTTCGGTTTTGCAATTCAACTGTTAAATTACAATTTGATCATGTTAAATTTAAATTTATAGCCCTGCTGCTAATCGCTTCTTCTAATCAAAACAAATAGGACATTTCTTACAGTTTTTACTGGTTTCTCTTCAAAGAAATAGATTTCTTTCCGTGGGTCAAAAAGCCAATTTTCAATTTTTTTAAACATTGTATCAACAATAGAGCGGAAAAATAAGGTTTCCTTAAGGCTGCTGTTGAATTTTGAAATCTGAAAAATGGCCTATAATTGGGACATTATTAAGATCCATTATTTCATTGGTTGTTGATCAGATCAATCAGACCATTGGACAAGATTGCAGTGAATCAGACTATTGGTCATTAGGTTCATCAGATGGTTGGTCATTCGTTATATTTGATTGAAATTATAACCATTAGTTATACTCAATTTCACATTTACCATTAGTCGTAACGAGTTGCACACAGACCATTATTCGTACCGAGTCGCACATTGACCATTAGACGTACCCAATCACAAATTTACCATTAATAAGACCAATTAATCCAATTAAAACTTTATATATATATATATATATATATATATATATATATATATATATATATATATATGTGTGTGTGTGTGTGTATGTGTGTGTGTGTGTGTGTGTGTGTGTGTGTGTGTGTGTGTGTGTGTGTGTGTGTGGCAATGAATAAAGAAAAATAAAAATAAAATTATTCACTGCATTGCGCTATATCGATGAGATAAATCCTTTTGTACTATAAATCCGAGGATATAGGCATGGAAGTAACATTCCAATAGGTCTCTAAAGAATTGAATAATAATATGAGAAAATAAAAACCAACGGCAAGTCAAAGAAACGGGCATGATTATACCTTACAAAGACATATGGAAAAACGCCCAATGCTTCCCACAGCATTTTCTTGGATGGAATTGCCAGGGAAGAAAAATAGTAGATGATTCCGAAAGAATGCATGCTCTTGAATGATCATAACCAATGTATAACATTTAATATTATTTTGTTTGTCCTCTCTTCCAGCAAATATCATTTGCTATTCATTCACAATAACTGCACAAATCGCTTATATGGGGAAACAAGCATATCATTTGCTTTATGCAGTTTTATTTGATTTCATGTTTATTTTGAAATACTACTTTTTTTGTATGAGTAGTGCGATTTTGGGGTGAAAATATGGGTAATGAGCGAAATCTTTATCCTTTCCCTTTGAAAGAGACACAAATGCGCAAATGAAAATGGGGAAAAAAGAATTTCTATCGTGCACTAACGCTTTGTGAGACAATACGTTGTAAGTTTTAAACTCACACTCACACCCAAAAATGTAGATGACTTATTTAGGTCTACAGAAGAACGCATGTTAAATTTTGTGAAGATTGTATTTATTATTTGAATTTGGGTACATTAAGCCTTTATGGTACATTACGATTTAAATTTAAACTCACGCACACATAAGTTTGCAGATAACCTATTTAGGTCTACATGAGAACACAGTTTGTGAAGATTGTATTTATTATTTGAGGTTGGGATATTCAATCACTTAGAACACTGCGCCACTAAAGCTCTGGAAAGTGCAACTAAATGAATATTACACTGAAACTTGAAAATGAATAATATCTTTAGAATTTTAAGAAAAACGAAGCACCACGTTATATAAGAATGTTTGAATTAACTCTTAAATATGTTTTCTCCATTTATAGTTCAATATTACTATTTTAGATGCGAGGGAAGTTAAATGTTCAATGTAGGGGAACACTGTGCCGCAAAGTGTTATTAAATTGTATTGCATGCATATGTGTTTTTCAATTTGAAAGACGCCTTGTTATAATTACTCATTTTTGAGAAATTAATAAAATTGTAACTAAAAATTATTCGAAGCGAAGGTATCAAGTAAAGATTTCTTTTAATTGAAAGTTATTTTCAAGCATACTAATGATTTACCTTTTGTTTTTCTTTTCTGTCAGTTAATATAATCTTCTAGATTTATCTTGGAGATTTTGTTGCCTCTATTGTCACAGAATTATCTACCATTCTCATCTTTTGGGTGATGTTAATCTCCATCATCTGATTCAATGGAGGTAAATGATGGTCTCACTGAAGGATATCAGCAAGCCTGGGACAGCTCATGGGAGTGTAATTTATCATGATGTCAGATACCTAAACAGAAGCTGGTTACAACATAGATGCGTTCGACTTTAACAAGATGTGGCATTATATAATTCATGAGTAATTAGTAATCATAGGACCAAACATGTATAATACAAATGCTCATAATTTTAAAAATACAAATTTTTTAAAATTAAATCTGGGTGATTTGAGACAAATACTTTATGAGCTTCAGCATGGAACTTTTAAGGTATTTTGAGGTGAGGAGGAGATTGAAATTTAGAGCGTTCAAGATAATCAAGGACATCTAGTAGTTTGAATTAAGCTTCACAAAACATATGCAGTTAGGTTATGAAAATAAATTATACTTGACACGCAGCTAATTATAAATATATTTTATTGCAGATGACAAAGTTATTGAAACATTGATTTTTAAAGTTCTTTTTATGTACTTTTTTGTTTTGGGATAAAGGATTGGATATGGATAAATATGAAATATTTTTAACTAATTTTTTGTCTAGAAAGAAAAAGCAAAAGTTTTAACTATAGAAGTCAATAAATATTAGTTTAAATAATATTTAATAATTTTATAATCAAAATATTTGAATTGGAATTTAATATAAAACATTTCAAAAATGTTTCGTAAACTTATGGCAGCCTCTTTACGAAGGTATAAAATTAATATATGAAATTCTAAATACTAAATTATGTTAATTTAAAAGAATGGGTATGGATCACTATTGCTGATCAAATAATTTTTATAAGCAATTCTGTCTTTCAGCTACAGCACAACCATGAACAATCCTTCATGATTCACTCAATAATGAACAACCCTTCATCATTTGCACAACTCTTCATGATTCTCTTTGAACAAACCTTCATGACAAGGATGATAATGAAAAATCCTTCCTCATTCTCTTGATCATTAACAATACTTCCTGATTCGCTTGATCATGAACAATACTTCCTGATTCGCTTGATCATGAACAATCATTCATGATTCGCTTGATTACGAGCAATACTTCCTCATTCACTTGATCAAGAACAATCATTCCTCATTCGCTTGCTCCAGGACAATCCTTCCTCATTCGCTTGATCGCGAACAATCATTCCTGATTAGCTTGATCATGAACGATCATTCATAACTCGCTTGATCATAAACAATCATTTATAATCATCTCAAACACATCTTATATTGGCCTGTCACAATATGAAATTATTTTTTATAGATTTATAAAAAAAAGTCCCATTAAAAATCATACTGCCGTTTGTCATTTTTATAAAAATATACGAATATGATAATACAATAATGGGTGAAAAAAATTATATTTTACCGATGTCCTGAAATACACTGATGGAAAAAAATCCAAACACCAAGAAAAAAATTAATGTACAGTAATGAAATTATAGGAATACATTTGTCTAGGTAAAATATTTAATTGATTAAAGTTTCAAGGTCACATGTAGAGCCATTGCCGAGAAGAGCCATTTAAAATGTGAAATGTTGGTACATTAGTAACCGGTGTAACCGCCAGAATTTTGAATGCAAGCATGCAAATGTGCATGTATTGTGTCGTACAGGTGTCGGATATCAGTTTGTGGGATGGAGTTCCATGCCTGTTGCACTTGGGCGGTCAATGCTGGTTGTGGATGACGCTGGAGTTGTCGTTCACTGATGTCTCATACGTGCTCGATTGCAGAAAGATCTGGTGATCTAGCAGGCCAAGGCAACTTGTCGATACTCTGTAGAGCATGTTGGGTTACAACAGCTTTATGAGGGCGAGCGTTATTCTGTTGGAAAACACCCCCTTGAATGCTGTTCATGAATGGCAACGCAACAGGTTGTATCACTAGACTGGCGTACAAATTTGCAGTCAGGGCGCGTGGGATAACCACGAGAATGCTCCTGCTGTCATATGAAATTGCTCCCCAAACTCCAAAACTCCAGGAGTAGGCCCTGTGTGTCTAGGCCGCAGACAGGTCACTAGCAGGCGTTCACCTGGCCTCCTTCTAACCAACAAACGGCTCTCACTGCGACCAAGGCATAACCGGCTTTCATCAGAAAACACAACAGATCTCCACTCCGTCCTCCAATGACCTCTGGCTTGACACCACTCACGTTGCAAACTGCAGTGGTTTGGAGTTAGTGGAATGCACTGTACAGGGCATCTGGCTCGGAGCTGTCCTTGAAGTAACCGATTTGTAACAGTTCGTTGTGTCACTGTGGTGCCAACTGCAGCTCGAATTTCAGCTGCAGACGCAGTACGATTAGCCACAGCCATACGCCGAATACGACGGTCTTCCCTCTCAGAAGTACCACGTGGCCGAACGGAACCTGGTCTTCTTGAGGTAGTACCTTCCCTTGACCACTGCTGCCAATACTCATGCACAGTGGATACATTCCTGCCAAGTCTTTCAGCAAATCGCGAAAAGAAAACCCACCTTTTCGTAGCCCTACAACACGGCCTCGTTCAAACTCAGTGAGCTGTTGATAATGGCTTCTTCGTCTTCTCAGAGGCCTACCAAATTTCGTTTATCTAGCACAGCTCCTTCCTAGTGTTGGGAATTTTTTTCCATCAGTGTCTATAGTATGAGGGACATTGTATTATCCACCATGTATGTATTATTTTTTTCAAAAGTTTTAAACTTACTGAATAATTGAGGTGGCTATCGCAAAATGGTTTTTAGGTATAGTAAAATGATTATGTGCTACTCGAAGAGGCCATTTATAGCTACCTTTAATGACAAAAATTGGAGAGGACACTATTATCTCAACAGGCTATTGGAGCTATCCGAGGTACACAGAAGTTATAGTACTGGCTGTAAAGTTTTAAAAACTCAAAAACGCGTCCATTCTTTCCAATTTCCACACCATGACTATAGAAGCAGTTTAACCATGTTTAATTGAACCTACATTTAGATCAAATAATCAAAACTCAGAATCAAATAGGTTTATCAAATTTAGCGTTTGCTACTCTTTCATTCAATATCACAAAAATAGTTAATACGAGAATTCTGAAAAGAACTTTCAAATATGAAAAAAAGGATATTCCTCGAAATAAAACTCAACTTTAATTTAATGATTCATATATGTTCTATATATCTCAAGAAAGGTGATTTTTTGAAAAAGGAATGAGCAAAGATCAATTAGTTTCAACCATATTATGTCAAAAACATTTAAATAAATTCGCACATTAAACTGATTGTTTCTAAACGGCAGCGGTCAAATTAAGAATATGACAATCGAATAAAAATGAAAAGACTTTCTCGTAATTAGGCATTTAAGTATAAATTCAGTATCTGCAGGAATTCCAAAATATGGAAACATGCTTACTTCATTAAAAAATGCTGAAATATGAAGTACCATTTTAAAGACATTTAATATATCATTTCGAAAACTTCTTAATGGATCTTTAGTGACAATTCTTTTAATTATAACACTAATTGCAGTAAAAGAACTAATATTTTACACATAAGCAAATCATAGAAGTAAAACGATTGTTTAAAGTAATTACATTTGTAATGTACGATGAAAACTCAGGAGACCTAATTACGTTACTTAGAGACCATTTGTGTTATTAATGTTTAAATTACTTAAACTCAGTGATTTATCTTTAAAAGGAGTCAGAAATATTTTAAAGATACGGTGAATCAAATGGTTTATAAAAATATTTTGAAATCAGTTAGGTTAATATTTCAATGCAGAATTGAACATATTTAAGAATCGGTACTAATTAATAATAAATTAATTGATCTCTTTCAAAGTATAAACGCAAAAAATATTTATCCGTCATTCTATTATTAATTTTTTATTGATTAACTAGAGTTATAGAATATAGTTTTTTTTACATTAAACATATCCAGGTAAATTTTTTTTATGCCTGGAAATTTTTAAATTTATAAAATTTAAAACTTTTTAAGAAAAATATTTTGCTGAAAATATATTACAAAAGTAAGTTGCAAATAAACAGGTTTTGCGTTTAAAACAAAAATTGTTTGATCAAATTAGTGTAAATATTCGAACTTTTCAAATTAATTGGATTATTATAAAAACGTTTTTGATTTCCATTTTTTTTTTAATTTATTCCTAAGAATTTTTGGATCGAAAATTTTTTGATGATTGGAATAATTTTTCGTACATTATGCATTCGAAACAAAATTTTTCTGGGATTCTTTTTGAATAAAATTTTCCTATAATGCTAAACACACAGAACTTCCCTACCTAGGAACTAAGCCTCTTTAAATTTATTCGGTGAATTTATCCTTTAAATTTGAATCAGAATATTGCTCCGTTTTCTGTCTGTAGCATTTCTCAAAGTGCGTGCTATGTAAAGCCTTAAAATGATTTAATACAGCTGGAATGTAACAAATAACGTTTGTTGACTGTTAGCCATTAGAAAAAGGGGACTACTAAATATTCTTAAATAAAATGCAACACTACAGAAATTATACCTTTTAAAATCTTCCCTCGCTGTATAATAACACCGAACAAATTCATTCATTTCTGAAGACGGTATGTATGCATATTTCACTCGTATCCTAGTTTAGGAAAGCCATGTTGATCTTGCGTTTTAGTTAAGTTGTATTTATGACCAATTTGAAACCGCATAGGCAGAATTGGAAATTATCTTCGTGATTTCATGCCTTGATTAGATTGTAAAGATATTACTTGATACGGTTATAGAAGATATTTTCGCGTTTTTAGAATAATTTCCGAGTTTTTTAATTAATGTTTAAAGCATAAAATTTATTTTTCATTTTATCAACAGATTTTATTATTATTTTAATTAACACTAGAACTCCAAGACTATCTCTTTGAAGGTTTTAAAATTTTGCTTGATAATTGATATCATTCATATTTTATTCTAGAACTTTATAACGACTTTTAATTAAATACATGAAGAGTCACATTTTCCAATGCAATTTCTACTCAGCCATTTTAATTTCCATAATCAATATCACTCATACCTATATATACCGAGACCCGTCAAAAAGATATCTGTAGCAATTTAATCAATGCAATGATGACATCAATAAATATTTACATTTAGTTTTAGATATATCCTAAAAAATTATACTTTTCTTTAATTGTATGAAGAATTCTCTAGAGAATAGCGTTGTTGCAGAAAAGAAGCCTCCTCCCCAAAACAAGAAAACATATACAACCAATATCTATCATTTTTCGTTTTTCCAAAGGAATGCGATTGTGTGTTGCAACGTATGAATTTATTGTTTAGACTCCATAAGTTTCCAATAAAAATGTAATCGGGATAAAAATGGAAATTTTTCTGAAAGCATCGGATGTAAATCTTACTCTGAGTAGATTTTACCACGTGTTTCATTCTCTTAATTTTAATTTTCCATTCTTGAAGAACCATGTGGCATCGAAAACAAACATTTTTTTTCGAATTCACATAATTAGGCTATAACCAGGTTTGCCTTCTCTTTTCCTTACCGAAAGTCAGCAAACCTATTTGTTTTTGCCAATTAGAGAGAAAAAAGTATAATCAAGGATTTAAATGTATTTCATTTTATCAAATACAAAATAGATTAAATACGGCTTCTATAAATTGTTGCCCATTGAATCATGTGTCTAGACAAAAGCTTGAGACTTTTTAAAAGCCTTTTTTGAGCCATAATTCTTAAGACGTTGTTTTTTATTCACTGTTGCTTCAGACAAATTTACAGACTTTGCATTTAATTTCTACGTTTGCGGATTTTCCCGTTACCAACGAAAAATACCTATTTTTACCAAATATTCATTTGAAATCTTTTTCTTTGTGGAAATAACATTTCGCTTTTCGAATAATGAAGTTGCTCATGTTACACTTAAAAATTTAAATGCAATGTTTTTCACAACCTAATTGTATTCTGGAATATGAAAATTTTTCTTCGAAAAACATATACACACACTCTTTTATCAGCAACATGTTTTATATGTGACATTTTGTGGGAAGAAAAATGTTTGAATCTAAAAATGATCTAGAATTTATTTGGATCTAAAAAATATAACGAGAATATCCTATAATTATTGCATTTCATCTTATATCAGCAGCTTTCTACTGTATTCATTAACTAGGCAGCTGTAATTAATATATTCATAGGAAGTCAGGTTTTTAATAAAAGGAAGACTCTTTTTCAGCGAATATTCTAAAATAGAAAAGTTAGAAAATGATGTGAATGACCTTCATACATGCTCGATAAGTTGTAGTTTGATTTAAAAAAATGATTATTACATGTTGGACGTCATAAAAGGTGTAAGGATTCTTAATTTAATCTGACAGCACGTTAGCAAGAAAGAAGATATCATCTTGTCAAGCGAAGAAAAAAA
Organism: Argiope trifasciata; assembly: GCA_026543055.1. Lineage (NCBI taxonomy): Eukaryota > Metazoa > Arthropoda > Arachnida > Araneae > Araneidae > Argiope > Argiope trifasciata. The sequence continues at coordinate 5,118,304 of JAPMOQ010044403.1, forward strand.
AGCAATTAAGGATTTAACTTATATTATGTGTATATTAGATGGAATGTTCTATTTTTAAATCTACAATCAGACAATTTTTTGTCATGCAAGTTTTCCTGCTCCCATAAGTTGATAAAAAACTATTCAGAATAATATGTTCTGTTCAGATTAGTTTAATGGATTAAATTCGGCCTTGTAGGATGCAAAAGGATTATTTTTTTTTCTGTTTTAGTTTAGCTATATTAACGTCCCGTTGTAACCCATCACTAGGGCTATTTTGGGACGGATCTCGTCATTTTGAATCACGTCAGATGACGAGGATGATACCTGAACAGGCACCCCCCTCTCCACACCACACCTGCTGGAGGAAGTTTGGCCAGACACATTTAGCGTGCAAGAGACCCCCTTACACGACGGCTCTTCAGTGGAATCGAGTCTAGAACCTGAAACCACACTCCGGTTCCGAAGCCGATACCTTACCACCAGGCCACCACGGCCGGGATTATTTTGGGATGGAATTCACAATTTTGAATTTTGCATAAATGGGGGTACAAGCCCTAGAGCTGGTACCTCGATTTTATAAATTTGCACTCAATCTCAATAGAAGGAAGTTTGTGACTAAGCATGAAACTACATGATGCGCTATGCCTTAAATATTTCTTTAGTTATTTTAATTTCTGTTTTTAACACAATTACTATTTCGACCTGATGTTTTTGAGCCATGGTCAGTTGATGTGGACGACAACTTCTCTAAACTTCCCATCAATGGATGAATGCTCTGCCCGAACGTATTATACAAGCACCGATTGGTCAGATTTATCTCCTTTTGGAAGAATAACGAATATTGTTTGAAGGAGAACTGGTTATTTAAATCAAAATATTATACGACGAGAATATATCATCTGCGATGAGTACTATGTTTTGCAACTTCTAAGATGCACAATGCTGAGATGACGGTAGCAAAATCTAAGCGGATAATACAGTCGATTCGTCTGGAAAATTATGGAATACCGCATCAACGTCAATATATTCGCATTGTCAAAGCATGTTTCAAGCGCATCATATACATGTTTTACTTATTTGCATTTGAAATAAGACTTGGAATATGAAATCTTTGATCTCAATAAAATGGATTCAGCCTTATTTTGACAATATGGAAATATGAAAAATTAAAATTCTTGTGGAAATTCATTATTTTCCGAATTGATTGTCTGTGCTCCTAAGGAACTGCAATGGATAAGAAATCATTTCCGCTAAAAGTCTCTCTTCTTATGAAACGTTTCATCGAAAAAATAAGTGTTGTGATTTTTTTTTTCTGTTTGATATAAATATTATATTGTGTTTTTCCAATTTTTCATTCTTTTAAATTTGTTTCTTTGTAGTTGTTTTAAAAGCTTTGAAATTTCTGGATTATCAGGAAATGAAAGTTTTATTAAAAGCTATTTTCGTTGGACAATTTCTTTTATTAATAGACTGAAGACAGTGTTTTTTTTTAAATATATATTCATGTTATTATTCATCTTAAATTCAACTTATTATCTTTACATTTTAAAACTTTTTCGTTTTCCTTTCCCTATGACTGAATACAAAATGAACAAAAAAAATCAAAGAAAAAATCAGTATTAAAGTAACTATATCTTTATTACTTTCAAAGTAAAAAAACGATGATATTTTAAAGCCCTTTCCTATTAGAAAACAACTTAAATATTTTATATAGATCAATAATAAAATAAAGTTTTACGATAACATTATGGAGGAAAAGTTCCCGCTGAATAGCATTCATTTACTGATTTGAGCAGTATGATTGTAAAAACGTGCAATATATATATCGATTTTTTCGTTTACGATGCCAAGAATAAATTTCGAGGAATTAATTAATCATTAACCATTAAATTTTAAATTTTCAATAACAATCTAAATTTAGATGTGTTTACTTTGTGATTTGTGGGGAATAATAACGTATACTTCATATTTCCGTGCAAATAATATTTTGGGTTATTTTTTTAATACCATTGAAATAAACTCATCAAAATGATGTCATTTTTATTTACTTGAATATGAATTATGCAAAACAAAGGTTTGTAATTGCTAAACAATTTGAACTCGAGATTAAAACAACTTTTCCCATTGTAGACCTTCTCGAGACTGAAAAAAATTCTTTTGCAATTTGGTATGTTTATTTATGAGCAAGATATTCCAAAAATGCTGCGAAATAAATGGAAAAAAATTTAAAACTTGAATTTCACACCAAATTTTTTGATACTAATCAAATTTTGCACTAAATCAGTTCAAAGGAATTTTTCTATTCATATATCAGATTACAAATGGTCAAGTGACTACAAAACGTAAAGGTCAAGAGAAATAAAATTTGGTGCATAAGTTTGGCAGATAAAACTTAAATCCGTACCAAATTTGGAGTCAAATGTCTCAGGATATTGAACATATGACTCATATAATTGCAATCATGTGAAAACAGTAGCTGAAGCATGGGGTTTGGTATCTTCTAGCAAAAATTGCAATTCAGTGACAAATTTTGGTTTCATTCGGTCGACAAAATGTCTTCCAAGTATTTACATACACGTTATTTTCATCTATTGTATTATTAAGCACAAAACGTTGATATACAGATTCTGACAAAAACTATTAAAATATCTGAGTATTAAAAACCTTTATAGATTTTTCAAATATTGCATTTTTTTCTGGGGAAAGAAACGGGGAATGCACTCATTCGGGAGTATGCGTAAAAAGATTCTGGAAGACAATTCCCACTCGCTCTAATAAGAAAAATCAGGTAAGAATATTTTCTTAATATAAAATGCATATTAGCGCTTTATTTTAAAGCATCCATTACCTCAAAGCTGTTGAATATTTTTTGTCAAAACTTTAATTTTCCAGCTGTAGTTAAGTAACTACTACAGCTGAGTCAATTTTCCCTTCTCCAAAATTTTCTTGCCAAAAAGGGAAATGTGATAAAGAATTAATATTTCTTCTTATTACAACTAAAACTTAAATTACAGAAAAATCGGGGATATATTATGGATATATAAAATGGAGATTCAAATGTTTAATCCAATATATAACACAGTATTTTAGATTTTATTCGTCTGTATTGTATTCTTAATCGCGTAATTTTAAATTTACAAGCAAAACATTCAATTAATGTCAGTATTATGCACATAAAATTTGATGCACATGTAAAAAAATTAGAAAGATTAATGTAAAGTTAATCGAAATGATTTTCAAAAATTATTAAAAATATAATTGGTAATTTTTGCATAGAAATGAAATCAATATGAATGAAAAAAATCACCATTAAGATTTTAAAATGGTGCTACGATTTCTATTTTTTTGATGAGTTCAAAAATAATATTAAATTGAAGAATATTTTGCAAATAATTTTAATTTGAAAAATCTTTAAAATTATTATAACCTATATGGTTGAAGTGTAGCACGGTGTGCACCTGAGTTTATCGCCAATTTGGTAACCCAACGGAACTTTCTTACAGTAACCCTAATTCTGTTTTGTTTACTACTTTTTACAATAGTTGAGTTGTTCAGGTACTACAATTGTTTTATAATAAATTTAATATTTAAAATATCGATTTCAGATGATTTACATTTTTCTTATTATTTTAATTTAAAATTTATTATACAAAGAAAGTTCAGAATAAAATTAATATTAGTTAAAATAACATTTATTTCATTTTTAGTGTTAATATTTACAAAAATTTTTTTCGTGTTCACATTTTTAATTATCACTATGCGAATTCGCAAATCGTCTGTGTTTTCTTATTAAATGAAATTTGCCATGGAATTATTCGCAGTTCTCTTAATTCTTTTTGCGCTCCAACCTTTGGTTCCCTCGAAATATTATTATGTCTGCAATCGTAAAGGAGTGGATATTTGGTAGTTGGGATGGTACGCACTATTTCGAACCTCTCAATGGATGAAGGGTGATTGGAATATTTTTTTATGAGTTGATGAGACTTGGAAAGAATGCTTTGAGTGTTATGAAGTGTTTATGAAAAGATTAAATAAAGCAAGTAAGTACATTAAATATTAAAAATTTTGTATAATATTTGTTCGTATAACATCATTTATTCTTACTTGTAATATTATTATGCACTATTCCTTAATCCACACCGTCCATCTGTTCAATTTGCTAGCGAAGCTACTGCATTCCCGCTCCGTATGAAAGCGAAGCCCTAGGATGTTTTTTAAAGTTAAAATATACTTCCCGGTGCCTTCTACTGATGCCGAAGGCATCTGTAGAAGGCACCGGACAGTATTAAACAAATAATTATAATTAGTTAAACATTCTAAATAAAAAGGCGGGAAATGGCAACCGTAACTGTTTCGCGGAACAGTTTGTTTATTTTATCCGCCATCTTTGTTGGAGACTTGGCATCCTTGGCGCAGAAAGGGGCACACTATTCTACACTTTTACCACATATATATTGGATACTTTCAAAATTTCATTTTTAGTGTGCACCTATTTCTCAAGAGTATGTCTCAGGTCAAAGATATACATTTAACGACTTGTCCTGTAAAAATATTTTATTCATTTTTTATTATAAAATTCACAAAATTTATAAATCGTATACTTGCTTATAAGCATTATTCTAAAACGAAGTACTCATTTACTTTCCGTTTTACATCATTTGAATTTACATCTTCTTTGAAACAGCAGATTTAATAAAACATATGTTGATAATTTTTTTGAATTATTGTATAGTGATATTTATTGATGGTAATATTTTGTTTCATTTTATCAAACTATAAAAACAATAAAACAAGTCTGCTCTTTCTTGGAAATTCTTGGACATTTTGGAAAATTCCGTTCTAAGCAAGCGCTTCTAAAGCTGATGATTGTATTTAGTAAAATGAGGTTTTTTAAATAATGTTATGTAAAAGAGTTTCAAATAAGTTATTTAAAATGCATGAGTTCAAAAAATCATGAGAAACGATTAAGTTCCATAAAAAATGGCAAAAATGATGCTAATTTTTTAACAGAAAGACTGTATCGAGATTATCTTAGCAGAATATATTTTATCTGAATAACCAGTATTTTGAATAAAGCATCTTAAAAGGTCCGATGCATATAATTCATATACTAAATACACATTATCTAAGAATATAAATTGATTTATAAACTAGTGAATTATATACAGCTAAGTCTCAACAAATGCAATTCTACGTTTTTTTTCCTAGCAATTAAAATTGGAGATTCATTACATGTTTCTACGCCCAGATTCAAATTCCTTCCGGTGGAAATGAGAAAATGTTGACGGAAAAACAACCTAACCCCTAATAAAAAAATACTGTTAATCCATACTTAACTCTGTATTAAATAAAACTTTCTCCAGGAAAAAAAAATTAATAGAAGAAAAATTCCAAGTACAAAAACAAATATTCGTAAATTACGCATTGAAATAATACATTGAGAAAAATTCAAAACCGCTAAAAATACTGAACCCGTCGAAGTGCAAATCATATAATTGCCCAAATCATCTTAAAAAATGATGCTCTAACAGCTTTGCTTATACAAAGCTATTTGCTCTTTTACCAAATTATGTGAACTCATTTTAAAAGTCAAACTAACTATATTAATATCTTTCTTATCAGAATATAATTGCTTTTTTTTATGGATTCCCGGCGCTAGAGTTTTTTTAATCGAGGCAGATTTGAATTCGGATAACACTAGAGGTAGATTTTCAACTAGACAGATGCCTAGTTAGGATGAGAGAGAAGCCGCAAGCAAGTTTAATAAAAAGCTTCATTTACTACTTTCCGAATGAAATATTTGTACATCTACTAGAGTGTAACAACGATTTGCTAAAAATACAAATTCTAGCAACATGATACAACATTTTATAAAAAACTGAGCAATTAAACTTAAGTTTCATTACGATCACCTTATTATAAAAATATTTTATAAATCTAATTTTGAGCATACATGTGCATGTTAGAAATATGCGAATTCATAATAGATAGAAAATTCATCGCAGAACAGTGGTTATAAAATCTTAAAATTAAAATGAATTTTTATGTTAAAAATGCATTAAAATGAGAAAAAACTGACCATATATAATTAAACAAAATATTGAAATGTGCATCGCTTACTAATGTAAAATACCATAATTTACATTTAAAAAGTTATAGATGTAAGCCGTATTTGAAAAAGAGTTCACATAAGACTTTCTCAGCATAAAACAAACCCATCATAAATTCGACTCCTTTTCCACTTATGCAAAAACAATTAATTTTTTTTTTTAATTTAAGAGATAAATGAATTGAAATTTTTCTTTCCCCAGCGAATTTCCGAAATAAAAGCTTTGCATAATCCAATTTTTTCCCATTAATTATTGTCAGTTATGGCAACAAAATAAAAAATATATATAAATATTAGAGTGCAATTATTTTAAGATACTCAGTATAATAAAATATTTTAAGTGACAAATTATATTTCTGTGAAGATAGCAAGTCAAAGTTAAAGCGTCTATCACAAAGTTATTCAGATGCATATAAAAATGAATACTTAAAATAATCGGGAATATCTCAAATTCTTGAATTACAATGACAAATTTCATTTATACTCGAATTATATTGAATTAACTCGGAATTTATAATTTCTAATTGAATTCACATTAGAATTTAAAATAATTATATTATGGTTAAATAATTAAAACATATATTTTTCCTTACTGGGAATTACATTACCTATACATTTTGGTATATAATTATTTCAATTTTCAAACGATTAACAGTGAAATTATAATTTACTAATTATGAAAACTATGTAAAAATAAACATAAATTTGAAAGTTTTTATAATATAAGAGTTATATATAATTTAATATGCAATTGCTTATAATATATAATTTAGATATAATAGCTTATATATAAATTATATATAATAGCTTATATATAAGTTATAATAGTTTACACATAAATTATATATAATAGTTTACATATGAATTATATATAATCGTTTGCATATAAATTATATATAATAGTTTATAATATAATTTAATAAATTGTCATAAATAAAAATTATTAATTACGACAGCTGTTTAAAATAAAATATATATCAACTGGGACAACTATATAAAAATTAAATTGCATTAAAAATGAAATTAAATGTTAATAATTCGAATCAATAAATTTACTTACAAAGTTCTAAAACACAGCAGAACAATTCAGTATTTTTTTTTTCTTTCGAAACTGCCTACAAAAAATACTCCAAAATGACCGAGCACCTCATAAAGTTCAATCACTCCAAACTTTTCTTCCGCTCACTACTTGTTAACCACCGACTGATTTCACAAGTTCACATTTCCATCACTGTATAAAAAAGTTTTCCGAAGAATCCAATTTCTTTGTAATTTCATTGAACATCCACAAATCAATGTTGGCAAATTTTTCTTTAAAAAAAATTTAAACCACTGGCACAAATCCGTTGCCCAGTTTTATCCGGACACTATTCCGGGAAAAGTCCGGGAAAATATGTAGCTCAGTCAATTGTTTCACCGATTGAAGGGAGGGCGAACGCACAACTGGGCTGAAGAAGCGGGTTGCTTTTGGCCGCAGATGATTCTGGAGTAATCGGTCGCCAAGCAAACTTCGCCAGGCAGCCGCCAAATGTCTGATCCGGTTGCCTGATTGCTCCGGGTAATCCGGAAAGATGGGGAGCTTCAACAGGGAGCTCCCTGGCATCCGGGGGAGATCCCTTGATGAGGAATGAAATAAATGGAAGGAAGGATGTTTCATTTATTCATGCCGATTTATGGCTTAATTTGCCTGGGTCCATTTATCTTGTCATTTATTTTGCCTTTTTGGATATAATATTCGACGGATGATCCAGTCTGCATCAGAAGTAGAAATATATATGAAATAGGAATTGGGAAGAAAAAATTCGTTTTGAAAAATGTTGTTAAGTACTCACTAACAAATCAAACTTTCTAAACATTCTGATATTACAAAACTTTATGAAGTACACAAAATATCGACTACTTTTGTATTGTTTCTGAATAATCCTTGGTCCTTTAGCTTCCAAACGATAACAAAATGTTGTCAACATTCGGAATATTTCTCGAGTTATAAGGATATTTCTTGCGATACTTTCACTAAAAACTCTAGTTTCTGTTTTTTAAACTCATTTTATGAAGAATGATATTTTCCCACTATGTTGCTTCATTCAAACATCATAACTCAACAAGAAATGAGCCATATACAATTATTTATGTATCAAAATAATCTGTATGAAACAGTGGATATTTTGTGTATCAATAAAAGTTGTCTTTATTGAAATAAATTTCTAATAGCTATTTAAAAGTTAAAGAAAATATTTTGCTTTTTCTATTCATCGTTGATGAAAAAATTGTTTTAAAAAGTTATCTATTTTTATAACTTGATTGAGGCAGACAACATGAAGACTAATGTTAGGCATAATTTTCAACTAAAATTGCGTTTCTGTACAAATTAGAATTTAATATATCATGTTTTAAAAATTATGATAATTAGCTCATTAAATATTAAATAACTAATGAATAATTAGTGCGATATTTTTACACCGAAATGTGTTTGAGCATGCATTATTGACCTACCGTGAGAAAAATAGATTTTCAAAGTTAAAATCATTTTTCAAAAATCTTTTAATGTCTACGTACACCTTAAAATAATTTTGGTTGATTCATTGATTCTAATATTTTCCAGTTTTAAGTATAAATGAGCTTTTGGATTTGAAATCCATTCTTACAAAATTAAAACCAGATAACAAGATTGATACATGATCTAGATTTTCAATTTTTGATCTTCCATACTATTCCAAGCCGGATATTTATCAGCTTTTACGACACATTTCAAGTGTTTCAGATCTATATAGGATCAAAAAAGGAACATTATATTATTGGAACATATCTATAAAGTATACAAAAAAGGGAGGATAAATTATGGAGACATATCTTTATAGGATCTTAAAAAGGGATATTAAACTATGGATACATCTCTATACAAGATTTAAAAAATTATATCAAAGTATGGGGAAATATTACATCTGTATAGAATCTAATAAAAGGGATATTAAAATATCGGACATATCCATATAGTATCGAAATCAAGGACACTAAATTATGTTAATATATATCCATATAGAATCCATAAAAAGGAATATTAAACTATGGGGACGTATCTATATGGGACAAATAAAAAGGGATATTAAATTTGGGGACGCATTTATATATGATCCATAAAGACTGATGATAAATTAAGGGGACATATCTATATAGGGATATTAAATTGTGGGATATAATGAGCTTTAACAAATAACTAAGTTTATGTACTAAAGTTTAACAGATAACTAACATAAAATCATTCATTTTTCTCTCATAAATAGCATAAAATATATCTTATTTTCACATTAAACAGTAATTTTTAAACAGTTAAAAAAATTAGTATTTTTTTAGTTTGGATTGTGTCAAAAATAGTTAGAAATTGTTATACCGAATTTAAGTATATATATATATATATATATATATATATATAATATTTTCAAATATAGTATTTGTGGAAACAACTTCAATATAAACTATGCGAACATAAAAAAATAATGTTATTTCTTAAAGAATGAAAGCAGAAATAAAATTCTAAAAGTTTTATAGAAAACAAACTATTTAGACTTAAAAAAAATAAATTAAGAATTCAATATGTTCGTTAAAAATGGGCATTTTAGCATCGCAAATATAAAATGCCAATGTAAAAAATAAATTAATTTCATCTTTGAGTACACTTCGATAGAAATAAATTAAATTTATTAAATATTACCAATAACAATATATTTAAAGACGAAATGATCCCCCTCTTGTTTCCACTATGATTGCTCATCCTTATTGCTTTTATCCTTATCGGAACAGTGGCTTTCAGTTGTCCAATAGCATCAAAATCAAGTTGCAGATGATTTCTCGGTGAATGGACCATTCATTATATCCCACTACGCCTACCAGGCCTATTCGATCCTGTGGGATCCACTGTTTGCGACATTCAATGAAACCATTCCTCTCCCCCTTCGCCTCGCTGCATGCTTAATGACCGTTACGGGCTAGGCCCTACCAACCCTCACCCCCCCCAAATTTACTGAAATATTACCACCTTCGGCTTCGAAACCTGCCTTCCCCAGTAAATAATCGCCTGAGAGTATGCATTGGAAGGTTTACCCCTAACATTGGACGTTTATTAGTCCGACTCTGGAGGTAGTGTAAATATATCCCCCGACTAGGTACATCTATTTGAGCATCAAGATTTCAAATGTATCCAGAAGTCCCTTAATGGAATTGCTAATTTGTCACCCGAAACAATGCTATTAGAAGTGTGTTCTATTATTCAGGTATTACCTCTAAATATGTTAGACATGCGAATATATAAATTACACACTATCCTCATGCAGTTAACTTAAATGGATCATTCGAAATCGGTACTAGTGTAATTGGTTGTGAATGGCGTGGTTATTGGACGGATTAAATGTCTAATATGTTTGTTAATTCTACAAATGAATTCCAGAATTATCAATGAAAGAAAAAAATATTTCGGACTTGGTTTAAGTTGATTAACGTCCTTTTTAAAGTTATACAAATTCTGTTTTATGATCAGGTGTTGTTAACATGGATAACCACCTAAGATATTTCACTTTTAAGGCTTCTACATCTAAGTGGTGAAGGGGTATTTGGATATTACATATGTAATGAGTTTTTTTTTGGGGGGGGGGGGGGCAGACTAGGTTTTCAAACCTTTTTCATTTCTGTTCGGAAACTATCAATCGGATTGCAAGCAGACAAGTCAATCTCTCTCTCTCTCTCTCTCTCTCTATATATATATATATATATATATACAGAGAGAGAGAAAGAGAGATACAATTCTATTTATTTCTTCACCATAATTCTGGTTATTCCCATTTATTGAGCTCTGCACTTAAAAAACGGATATACACTTTGCCCCCAAAATACTAACAAAAGTATATGATACGCTGACAGTGAAAAAGAGATGAAATTTCTTCATAGATTCATAGTTATTAAGACTAAATGAAACATGGATTTAATATGTCAGAAAAAGCAACAAATGATAAACTTGTTTTCAAAAATGGAAATAGTTGAATCATTATTTTAGGCAATGCTTATCATATGAATTAGATGTCAGGTTCAGAAATACTTTTGCAAATGTAAAATTTAATCGAGTTTCCATAATGCTTTTAATCATTTTAAACACATTGACTTCCAACAAATACAATTTTTCGATGCATATGAGGACAATTCGTACCATGATTGCTTTATTGCCGATTTAAAGATTTTGATCGAAAAATACAAGCGTTTTTTCTCATATATATATAGTTTTATCAGATATTCCCACACATTCCCCATTGAATTTAAATCCTGATCCGAATGCCAGAGCATGACACTGATATTAAGCATGTTGAATTACATATTTGTCGAGCTGGACAGCATGAATGGATGCCCTGTTGTGTTGAAATACACATTTTCTTTCTTCCTCGAATCATGTATTGGAATTAAATAGTCTTCTAATGTGTGCTGGTGCCCCGATGGCTTTGTGGTAAGATCTTGAATTTGGAATTGTAATGTTTTAGGTTCGAGATCTGATTCTATCAAACCGTATAAAAGCGGGTCTTGTGAAAGCAAAATCTGCTGAGGTTCAGCGTCCTACCAGTTGTGTGGTGTAGAATTTTGGAGAGGGGATATCTCAGATGTTTTCCTGCCCCTTTGATCGAGCTTTAATATTACAAGATTGGACCCCGAATAGCCTTAGTAGGGCTTTAAAAAGAACATCTATATAAGTAAACTAATATTTGATGATAATCTTAAGAGCTTATTTTCGTGTTACAAATTGCCAAAACTCTTTATTCTTTAATCCAAAACCAACCAAAATCTTCACTGATTCGCCCCGTTGTTGTCTATTAGTGAAAAAAAAGGTTCTTTCCCTAAATGATGTCAGTAAAATTTATATCCAACTGGTGCATCCAAGTTTAACCTTTTCTAGTCACTATAAATATTGTAGACAGCCATTTATCACCATCAGAAATCATTTTCTTTGCCCAGCTTCAGTGAACTTTTAAACATAGTTTCTTTAACATTTTTTTTTGAAAATTATTCGTTTGGATAGCAATATTAATCCCATAAAATATTATTCACAGAAGTAAATGATAATTTTTGACACTTCAAATTGTAATGCAAGTTTTCGCAATGACATATTTTTCTAAATGCTACGCTTAGAAGCATTATATCTCCTCGTATAGATTGTATTCTATGTTAGCCATGCCATTTCTTACTAGACGCAGAAATGATGCAGAATTCTGTAAACACCTTTTAAAAGTCACTTTAAAGCTTTGAATATATCTTTCAAATGTTTGTCTTTAAGTTTTAAAAGCTATTATATCATTTAAATTCTCTTTGCTTCAAATCATTTTATCGAATTTAGGAAAATATGGGTTTGTTTATCAAAAACTTTCAGAAAGATTATTTCAATTGAAAAAAAAGGCAGAAAAGCAGAGGATAAGTATTTTCAACAAATGTAGATAAATATTCATCTATTGAAAAATATTAAAATAATAATATTTCTAAGTAAATCAGATGGTATCTATATTTATGGGTAAATAATTATTATATTTCTTTCAAAAAATTGCACAGTTTTTCACTTAATTTCAAGTACTTTTAACCAAGAACATAAAAATCAATACAAATATTTGAATCATTTAAGAAAATATTTGAAAGGTATTTTAATTTAAAATATCATTTTTGTCTATATTGTTGAGACAGTTTGTAGTTATAAACTATTCATGAAGGAATTTTTTCAGATTTTTATTTCAGATTTTTTTTTAACAAAGGAAGTATAAAATAAAAAAAGAAATGCAAAAAAATTTAAAAACTTTATGGTAATTAAAAGTAGATTCTTTTTTGTCGTGCCCGTGTTTCCATGAAAAGGGGGTGCAGTAGCTTCTGAGGGTAAAGAGCCCTGAGCACCTAGAGGGCAGAAGTCTGACTTGTGGCTGAAATGAAGATGACACGCCCACATTCGCTTGCACAACCCCTTTTTACAGGAGGGGGGCACATTCACACGCCTCACAGACAGCACACAGAGTAACAACTATGCCCGAACCGGGACGCCCAGATCACGGGGAAGACAAGCTACCCCTCTGCCAGGACGCCGGCATAAAAGTAGATAAAGATATGAAATACTAATCAATTCCGTTTATTTAAATTTAAACTTCGAAGTAAGATTTATATCTCAAAACTGTCGTTACATTTATTTCGTTTCTTAATAGAATGCAGGTCAAAATGTTTTATTATTGAAATTGAAATGTTTTTTTCGCTCTTAAAAATATTGTTTCTTGTTAAATAATCAAAATTAAAATTTCCATATATTTTGTAATTAACAAATTATTTGTTATTAGATTTTTTTTATTCCTTTTAAAGTCAAGTGGTTCGAAGAGTTAATATTGGCTTAATTAGCTTCTTTTAATCCCATTTTTTTCGAATGGCACTTTTTTAATTTTTCAACACTTTCCTTATGATTAAATATCCCTTTTTCGCAATAACTGATTACTTTATTTTTCATCTCATTAAACCATAAGCTGAAATTCAATTCGAAATAATAATAATGAGTAGATGCACAGTTCTTAGAACCAAGCTTTCGTGATTTCTGTTTCATTTCTTATATAGTTGTAAGATAAAAGAATATTATTGTGGGCTGACAACACGGTTTTTTGCTATGAAATCACGAAAAAAAAATAATAGACATACCATCAGTTGACAAAAGCATTTCTCTAAGAATTTCTTTTTCTGAATTGTTAGTGTACTTGATTGTTACTTTTTCTAAATAAATAAAACGAATAAAACTTCCGAAATATGAATAGATGTGGTGTTGATAAAATAGGTATTCAGTGTTTACTTAAAATCATAATTACTTGTTATTATGAAAACTTTGAAACATTTGAAAAAAATCAAAATATTTAAGCGACAAGTTATTGAACCTTTGACAGATTCGATTCGAAATTGTTTTTAAAGAATCATTTTAAATACAAATCTATGCATGCAATTTTATCCTAATTTTATCTTTCTAATTTGATTCATTTTATAGTTATAACAATTTGATTTCGAACAGATATATATATTTCTTAAGGATGGATTTGATTTCAAAGTTGATGGAAATCTTCAAAGGTAATTTGAAATCCCTGTACCGAATTTTACTCATTTAGTTCACAATAGTTTGAATTATATTTTTCATAGACATTATACCAAAATTATTTTGATCGGTTTTGAGAAAGTCTGAAACGTTAAGATTCGTCGCATTCTCGGATTCAAAGCTTTTGACAATTATGGTATTTCTTCTTAATCTTTTTAGAGCTAAATACTCAAGCTTAAGCAGTTTATATGAATACTTGGCATCAAAGGGGGTAACTGGGGACATAACTGATGATTTATGCCGGATTCTCATATGTGCAAATATGACTTTGAGCCAATGTGTTTCTGTTGAAGGTATATATACGCCCATTACAGGGTTAAAGTAAGCAGGAGTAATATGAGGGCAACTATGAGAGCAAAAACCATACTGAAAGTTTTCTAAATGTATCGCGTATTCACTTAAAAGCAGAAACGTCAAGGTATTGTCCATAATTTAATAACTAGTGACAAAATCACAAATTCACTGGCATAAAAAATGTTTCAGAAATAAAGTCAAAAAGTATTGATTACAGAATTTTGTTTATCTTGGAGACAATGATAGATATGCAATGTGAGTAAACCACAATAAAAACTGAAAAAAAGTATTTGAAAAGAGAAAATGGTGAAAAAGGAGAAAAATAAAAGAAGTAGAAACAGAAAGTAATAAAAAATGATGATATTCGAATTTAAACATTCAACAACTATTTTTGTGACTCTCTGAACGGCTTCTTTGCTGCTTAGGATGGAAAAATAATTCAGTTGTGTCGATGGTAATAGCAAATGTAGAAATTTCTTACAATAATTGATATTATAGATGATAATTTTTTTGAGTTACCCAATGAAATAATTTGATATCGAAGTTTTCAGCTATTCCAAATAAATTCTTAGTTTTCACAATAGATAAATAGAAAATAAGATTTATACGAACGACTTCTGTAAGCCAATTCAAATATAAAAAAAAAGAAACATAAATGTGTTTTGAAGGATTTCAAACAGGATCACAGATCTGCAAGAAAAAAAAAGAATAAAATTCATGAATAAAAATAACATAATTTCGATAACATATAAAAAATAACTCAGAAACGGAAAAAAAAACTTCTGGGTTTCTGGTTTATTAATATAGTC
>JAPMOQ010044403.1:5134028-5147316 GCA_026543055.1 Argiope trifasciata
TTTGCCATTTATTTGTAAAAGACCATACAGAAAATATAGATTCATGAATAGCAACTGGCTATATTCTGGATTTTTTCGAGAACTATTTATTTTTGCTTACACTATGTGCTTTAAAACTTTAGGTATCTTGATATCGCACCATCACGTTCGATTACTTTCAATGAAAAGTCATTTGGTTGATAATATATGCTATACTTTACTCCTGAATTCAAATCTCCGGTTAATTTGAATAAATTGACGTTGTTGATCTAACCAACAGTTTTCCTTCCGTCTCAATACTTTGTGCTATATTAGCGGTGAAATCTCTTTTTAGTAAAGAAGAGAAGCATCGTTCCATTTCTTGACGACTGAAAAATTGAAAAAAAAAACGTACTGTTAAAGGAGGAAAACTTCTTTCCTTTTTTTGTGGATCTCCAAAACAAAATGCAAAAAAATAAGTTATTAATTATTATTGATAAGATTTACTATTCTGTTAGAATATGATCCTGTTTTCGTTAGGAAGTTTTGAGCAACTGAAGGCAACAAATAATTGAAGCTCGAAATCGCGCATTCAATGAAAATAGCATAAATGGCTATATTCATCAATATCCTTTAAATACACATTTTTTTTACCTGTGTTCACTAGTTTTGCTTTATTATTATGTACGACTCTTTAAAATATTATGCGTGTTTAAAACATTGACCTGTTTTTTCCAGTATTGCATTATTATTACCCATGACAGCAGATGAGTCTTTCAAAGGTAGACGTATGACAGCATGGCTGTCATTTTCATGCAATGTAATTTTTTTCGGAGGAATTGAAGTAATTTAATTTTTATAATATTGTTTTTAAAAAACGCTTGCTTTTAGTAACAGTTTTGATTATCAATATGATTATTAGCAATTATTGATATGATTTATTGATTATTAATGTATTTTTAATGACATGACTTATTAATCATTGTTGTTATTTATTGATTATTGGTGTGATTGTTATTGATGATATGTATAAGGATTATTGATTACTGATGTGATTTATTGATCATTGATATGAATTAATTGATTAATGACATGATGGTTATTGATTCTTGATATGATTACACATTTAATTACTGATATTTTAAGCAAGAGAAAAAGGTTTCGATTATATATCCAGAATGTTTGAATATATAATCGAATGAAGTTAATGAAATTAGAATGTACGCTACATGAATTAAATATTTAATCACTAATTTAAAAAAAACTGACTATTATTCCAAACATTATCCCAACATTTTTTAAAAATCATGTAAGGCTTTCAAGTCTAATTTCAACTGAAAGATGTATGTTTACTCCACCACATTACGCTCAAGTTTTACTTTCTCGTATACTTATTATAAAGGAAGTATTACAATAATCAAAGTGTTCGAACTCGAGATTTTGACTCATAAACTCAGTTTCAGTCTTTCTTAAGTGCAAAAAATACATTAAAAATTTTGTATACTCATCTGTTTTTGTGATAAAGACAACTCAAAAACGGTTTGAGCTAGGATGATAGAATTTGGTACATAGTTTTTATATCAAAATTGCAGATGTTTTTCAAATTTTGAGTAAAATGAATTTAAGAGAGGTCGATATGTCCGGATCTTTGAAACAAGTTTGATACGATAACTACAAAGTGGAGAGAGCTAGATAAATAAAATCTATTATATAGTGTTAGAATCTATATAAATATTTATCAAACTTTGTCTAAATTCAGCAATGAGCCGAAAGTCTTTCTATAGGTACTTTTAGAAATATCTAAAACCCATAACTCAAAAAAACAGTAACGTAAATATATAAAATTTTAGATGGAATTGTATGACTATAATTGTATCGTGTCAAATTTTTGTATAAATAGGATGTGAAAAACACGTCTAAAACGCAATTCGATTTCTTATGCAGTAATCATTTTCAAAAATTTTATCGTAATAACAACCGTCATAGGGATAGGGAGAGTGAGAACTAACTAAGAATTTTAAAAAATCCTCCAAATAAGCATAGAAGTTAAAGTGAAAACATAGTTTAGTTTTAAAACTGTGCTGCATTGAATTATTATTACCCCTGCTAAGCCGAAATTGCATAACTATAATGCTGATATACTTGTCTGGACATCAGACATGCATCTTACACAACATGAATAATTCATTTTATAAGAATAGATACTAATAATTTTCTGTACATTATTTATTTATGTATAAAAAGAGAATACATATATTCTTTGTTTAATAATTTTTACAAATTAAAATACTTACATTAAATTAGGCTCAATACTAATGATTTTTTTATCACATGCGAAATATTTTCAATGTCATTACAATTTTTTTCTGTGAATTATAAAAGTGTGATTTTATTTTAAAAATAAAACTGAATGATTCTGCATTGCATTATTTAAAAATTTTTTTGCTTATTTGGTGTTGAATAATATTTAGAAATATGTTTCTAACTTATTTTTTCTTTAACGACTTAAAAAGATATTTACTCATTGAAAGGATGCAGAAATACCAATTTGCTGATTTAGATTTTCTTTTTATCCCATTTCCATCCTGAATTTATCAGTTTTACTGATTATTAACAGTTATTTCTCCTTTTTTTATAGATCTTTTATTGCTTCTTAAATCAAAAGCAACGACTAGTTTATAACTTTATTTTGATCATGCAATAATCAATTTTGCAGAAGGACTCTTTTTATGTTGCAAATATTCCGCCCTTTTAAATATTATAAAAAACAATTCATGGAATAAGACAACATAATGCATACAATTGATGGAAAAACTTTTTATAAATTGAAGCAATTTATGCTAAAAATAAATATATTATACATCTACAATATTTAGGAATGAGTCATTGTTTTATTTATTTAAGGACAATTAAATTGAATTAAGTGATTTCATTCTGCTTTTAAATTATGTTAACGATTATTAAAATCTCTTATTAATTTTACAGTTTAGGAAGTCTAAAAATGCGCATTATATCTTATGTGCTACATTCCTTTAAAATATTAATTGTATTTCATAGAATATTTGATTTTTTATATTATCATCAGTTTTTCCCTTCCTTTTACGTGTCACTGCAGAATTTGCCTCAAAAATAGCCATCATGATTTATTTTCTCTTAACAAAAGGATTGATCGAACCAACAAACAAAAAATATTGATAATAAAAATGCATTGATAGGATAGGGAGTTTTTAATAAAGAAAAAAAGGTGAATTGATTGATGCTCGATGTTCGAAATGCATATCAAATTAATTTGATGAATATTTAGCTGGCGTGTTACTGCACATAGGTTTCAAATATTTGTCAATGAATTAATCAGAAACCTCAATGTTCCATATAACCCTTTTTCATGTTAAGAATGCTCCGTAACCCTTTAACACAAACAAACACTTTTTCAACATTAGCGCACTCTAGGGGACTTTTTGACCCAAAATTGTCGTGCAAGTATTCCTTATCTTATTGGCTGATTGAATAAAATTATAAAATGTTTAGAATTGAGTTTTTGATTCATCACTTTTATATGCAGTGTAATTCAAAATGAATATAGCAATTACAAGCGACAATAACTATTTAATTAAAAATAATTTATTGATAAGATTAATACATAATGTAGACGGAAATTCAAAATTTCTTTATATAAGGCATTGGTGCAGTGAAGAGAAATCTTATGCATGTCTGAATTGAGCTCTTGTATTGACAAGAAACCCGTTTATTGCCGGCATCTTATTAATGAAATCGGTGAATCCAGATTTGTCACCTGCTATATCTTATGTATGGGATTATGTGAAAGACTTATGTACTTCAGAAGAGCAAAACAGTGGAAGAACTCAAAATATGTATTTGTAACACGCTTGTATAGGTGAATGCAGTGATGTTTCCAAATATATTGTATGAAATGGACTCCCATTTAGATATAACCCGTCTGACCGACTGAAGTTGCATAGAACTTCTGCGACTTATGTATACAACATTTTGAAGTTCCGTCTACATTGCGCGTTTCTTCCATTGTACAAAACAATGGAAGAACTCAAAGAACTACGTATTGTAGTGCACTTGTATCTTTGACTGCAGAGTTGTTTAAGAATATATGGTGTGAAATGATTTTATTTATAACACGTATGACCGACTGAAGTTACATTGAGCTTCTGTGACGTATGTATACAACATTTTGAAGTTCCGTCTATATTATGTGTTAATCTTACAGATAAATTCTTTTTCATTGAATAATTATAGTCGGATGCACTCGCTATATTCCTTTTGAATGTCCTTGAATATTAAAAAATGCACAAATAGAGATAACCTTGATAGACTTGTCTAAAAGCTTTCATGAATTTACGCTTCAGACACCAAATTCATGTATCAAATTTTATTCATCTTTACGTTTTTCAGTTATTATGCTCACATGTACTCGAGTCGTGCATTTATACATGTGAGTTATTATCCTCATGTGTACAAATGCAGCACTTCTTGTTAATGAATTTCTTACAAATCTTTAAAAAAGATCAACAACTTTATTTCAAGATGAAATGATTGAAATAAAAGTTCACCTCTGTCGCTCAAATCATTTTTAATTGGTTATTTCCAAATGTGAAGATTCATTAAAATCTGAAGTATGAAATTATTGATGATCGCTATAATTTCTCTTTTTATAACCAGCATAGAAGAGAATTTAAAATTCGTGCACATCAAAAGATTTAAAATTTCAGGTAGAAAATCTCGACTGTGAACTTATATATAAAACAAAGAAATAAAAATTTGTAGTAAACAAAAATTTTATATTTCTTTATATTGTATTGAAAATTATGCTTAAATATAAATGAATCAACTTTTAAAAATCAGATTTTATTCATTAGTTTCAGACGTATTTTAGTTTGCATCTAAATGATTATCTCTTTAAATGTACATCAATGCATATTAATTTCGAAAATGCATGTTGAATATTGAAACGACAAATGAAACTTTTATTTTAATTTGCTTTAAAAAACCGTGGAACAAAAGATCACTCTTAAGTGGTTCGTTTTTAACTCACTTACTCTGAGAAGACTTCGGAGACTTATTAAAACTATACTCTGTGTTTCTCGAATCTCTTCAATTAATGAAATAAAAAGCTCTCAGAATAATAATTTTCTTAAAAGGGGAAATGTAAGACTGGATAAAAATGAGTTTGTTAATGGATTTTTAAACGAAACCGAAAGAAACCTTGAATTTGAGACTGTCACAGAGAATTTTAATATTTGCTACATCTTGCTTAATTTCAACTGTAAATTGTTGCTGTAGAATTTACAAAGGGCTTCACAAAATAATTAACTGATTAAATTCCTTTAAGACGAACTTTTTTAATTTAAAAATGTTTTTCAATAATTTAATGGAAGTCCATTAAGCAATTGAAAATAAGTATTCGTTTTGTTTTATGACAGTGAATACCGAAAGTTGGAAGTCATAGCCATTAAGATATGAAGGATAAAATCTAATTAAAGATTTTTTTCATTTTAATCTGTGGGAAATGCAGGGTATTTTAGAAACACTGAGACACTTTAAAAATAACAATTTTAAACAATTCTCAAAGGAATCAACATAAAAGATGCTTCTTTCTCTGTAAAACAAAAATGATTGATTAACTTTTTTATGAAATAAGAATGTTCGGAAAGCATTTATAATTTATTTTAAACACATTCGATAATTAATTCTATAAAAGTTAAAATGAGTTTAAACTGAAATATAAATTTTCATTTTTCGAGAAGCTATTATATTTAAAATCAAATTTTTAATCCAGCTTTCATTTTATATTATATATATTAAAACATGCAAACTGTTATATCTTAAAATATGGCTAGTTATTTCATGAAATAACTCAATAGGTATGAAATATTTGATAAATCAAAGTTATTCATTTCATGAAATAATTTGGAATTCTATTAAATAATTGATTATAAGCCTTACTGCTAACATAATACATATTTCACTTTCACCGAGTATTAATTAATTGTATACTTATTCCATTAAATACCTATTTTTCAGTCTTCTTAAACAATATAGTGAAGTTTAGATATATATATCTTATGTGAAAAGTTTAACAGTCAGAAAAGTTGCATATATGCAGAACTATTTACAAAATATTAATGTATCATTCTTAGCTTAGAAAGGGTTTATAAATACAAATTTAAAAAGGCATTGCTTCTAATTCAAAATTTAAATATAATCTAAATTGTTCTTACTTTTACTTAAATTATTTTTTCATCACAATAAAATTGTATCAATGCTGGATACTTTGGAAACAATAAATTCCAGTACATTTGTAAATAAATCATTGTCCCCAAAAAAGGAATCGAGTTGATTCTTTCTAAAGATAAGTCTTTTGACATTTATGAAGAGAGAAGAAAGTTGTGAGAGCATTTTATTGCATTAGGCGCCATCAAAAAACGTTTTACCGCTTTTACTGCTTCGAAAATATATATAGGTCACTCAAAACTACAGTACAAAATCATAAATTTAACGCGATTGGCCTTGCGGTAGTTTTTATTAAAGTATTTTTTTATTTACTTTTTTTCATGACATGAAATATATTTTTTTTCCTTCAACATTTCTTCAAATTTCTAGTAGATTTGTTTACTTTGGAGAAACAGGAGAAACTTGTCTTTTATTGAAGATTGGAAAATTTTGACGATCGAATAGGAATTACAGATTTAAAGATGGAATGATTTGTAATTCTGTTTTATAGTATTATTTAGTTTCATATCTTCGAAAGCTTCTCTAAGATTTTATTTTAGAACTTCCATAAACTTTCAAAAGGCTATTAAATCATGCGGGCACTACAAGAAACAACATTAGACTTCCCAAATTTTAAGATATCTGTATACGATTTCGACAAACTAAATTTTTGACAGAAATGGAAATCTCAAAGGGTTTTGAAACCATTACTCGGCATATAGAATGTAAGATCAGTCGTTGAATATTATCACAGTTCTTGGAATGCTTTATTCTTCAATCCCGCAGAAGCTACAGTTTAGTTTAGTTATTTTAACATCTCATTTTGAAGCAACACTAGGGCTATATTGGGACGGACCTTATCACTTTGAACCTCGATAAGAGGACGAGGACGACACCTGAGCTGGCACTCCCCTCTCCGAATTTCCACACCACATAAAAGAGAAAACGTTTGGCCCCGATGGATTTAACGTGCACCAGAACCACTTACACGACAGTTTTTAGGCGTAATCGGGCCTCGATACAAAATCTCATATTTTTCTCCATTTCAAATTTCAAAAATATCAAATTTTTCAAAAGAGTACATTATCACAGCATGTCTTCGACGTCCGGAGTAGCTTGTCTTGTAGGCGCTTATTCGCTGCTATGATTCAACTGCAATTACATAACTGAGCCTTCATTATTGTTTTGAATTTCGTCATAAATCAAGACTGGATAGAAACAACGAAATGGTACAGAAACACTTAAACCCGATGTAAAATCTACCTTAAGTATACAGCACATTAAGGATTCATCAGATATATTATTCTTTTAGAGGTTGAAATGGTAAATAATCACATTGGTCTTGATGAAAATTTAGAGATTCTTTTAATCATATTATTACGTCCTTACTTAAGTTCTTGTCTGATTACAACGAGTTATGTTGGGTTCGTATATAGTGCAGTTAATTATTATTCCGAGAAAACTCGTGCGAAGCAATATTTCTCAGTACATTTGTTTTTTCACGATTTTACCCGGCCTGAAGGAAATAATCAGCTTTGATTGGCAGTTTGCCTTTTGGTGGAACTGGTCACTTGTTTTCCCTTTTGTATTATAACGCATGCTTATGAATTAGGCAAGTATACAAATATATATTTACGTTGAAAAAAGTAAAATAATGACGATGATGTAAGATAGCGAAAGCGATGTTTTTTTGCAGATAGTGATTATGATGATTCTACTACTGAAAAAAACATCAAATCCAATTAAAAGTGTAGTATGTCCTCACCATAAAGGAGATTATAGAGGCAAACCTGAAAGAAAAGAGACCAGATACCAGACTGCAGAATGCCAAATATCACTTTATGTTGTCTATTGTTAAAAAAACCTCATAGAAAGACTAATATTTAATTTCTTTTCCTTCGCCCAAGATAACGCGGGATAGTAAGCTAATATTAAAACTAAATTCTTTACAACCTAAAAAATAAATTTTGCTTATAACCAATACATTTTGTTTTTTTTTCGTTTTCTTGTGTTTAATCTATACAAATAAAAACTAATGGTTGTGGGTATTTTATGCCCTGTTGTAACGCTTATATGATTGCGATAAAACTTAGATAAATATTTATTTATTGCGATAAATATTTATAACTTTCACTTACGGGATGGTTATAGGTATAGTAAAATTATGTAATCTATATAAATAGAAATGAATGCTTGTCTGTATGTCTCTTATGCACTGCCATACCGCTGATCCGATTGCGATGAAATTTTGAATACTTATGACTTGCACTTACTTGTTTCAGCTGAAGATGGGAAAATAAAAACAAATACTGCCAAACTTTGTCTTAAATAATGAAGTTTAAAAAAATTGCATAAATATTTTTAAAGCTTCTTCTTTATATATCACTCAATTTCAAAGAATGTATTCCTTTCCGATATATGTTATTTGAAAATAAATGTTATTATTCCTATCATTCCTAATAAAACAAGACAGTTATTTTAAATTCCAAACGATATTTCCAAAATAATTTCTACTGCGGCAGCAACGCGCCGGTACCAGCTAGTAATAAAATAAAATAAAATAATGTGATAATTTTATTTTTTTTGAAAGAAAATTGTAAGGGAAGAGGCTTATACTGAAATCACTTCACTGCAGCAATTTTCTCCAAACCAGCAGCAATCATGCTGGCAGTATCTGTAAGTATGCCACAACCATAAAAAAAATTCAATATTTTCTGTTGAATTTTATTGGCAGTCACTGATTCGAAATTTCAGACAGATTAGAGACGTCAGACCTATCTCAGAGGGTCAAAAGAATCTTTGAACGGAATCAACTGTACTCTCTTTATAATTCACGTGCTTAAGTGAAACAACTATGAAAAGTAAAATAAAAAGAGAACAGCAATTCTGAACAATCATCTCGGCAACATGCAACCCTAAACATGGATTTTGATTGAATATATTTCTTATTATGATAAAATCAATTATATACTATTTATTTTTTAAACGAAAATAGTTATATTTGTTATATTTAAATTGAAGCATATATTTTTAAAATTAGAAGTTCAGCTGTTTATGCAACTAATTATTGCACGTTAAATCTGTCAGGCCAAACGTCCTCTCGCTGGTGTGGTGTGGTTTGGAGAGGGGGGTGCCACTTCAGGTGTCGTCCTCGTCATCTGAAAGAGGTTTAAAATTACGAGGTCAGTCCCAAAATAGCTCTCGTGTTGCTTTAAAATGGGACGTTAATATAACTAACCCAAACCAAACCAAATCATGTCTTGAATGGCATGCTCAACAATTTTGGAACTTTTATACTAAGTAGTTATTTTTATTGAAAGTACAGAGTAAAGCACATAAATAAATAACCCTCTGAAACATAGCGACTCGTTAAAATCCTTAGTTCGGTTTCTTCAGTGATTTTTCGTCGTGTACATGGATTAGTTTTGTTTAGTTTAGTCATATTATTGTTTCGGTTTAAAAAAATAATAATCTCCAGCTGTTTGGGGGTGGAAGTAGTAATTATAAACCACGATTAGAGAATGAAAACATCTAAGCTGGCACACCATAAGCTGGAAATTTCCGTACCATACCAAGGCAGGCTGATTGTCCATATATTTGACCTGCATCAGACGCATTTAAACGTGAGTTCTTCAGCAAAATCTGGTCTGGAATCTAATAATACTTCTGGAATCTGAACTTACCATCAGGCGAAAGAGCCTAAGACATGTATATAGAAATAGAAAAATATAGAATAAAATATAAATATAGAAAAAAGAATGAAACAGTGCCATTTTTTCTGTAACGAAATATACACTTGCACTATTCAAATTCAGATTGCTTATGTTAGCTTTTCATCACATTAAACATCCGTAATTGCAATCTCAACAGATCAAGTGGTAATACCAATTAGTTAGAAAACTTTATTTAAATTTTACATTCAATTCCCGGTCATTGCAAGAGATGAAGAGTTTCTCGTTTCCTATAATTCTCTTAGGAAAACGATTATCACAATTTGTAGAAAGATGCAGCAATTTTAAAAATATAACCCTGATAAAATTGGTTGATTGGAATAATCGAATTGAATTGAATCTTCACTATCTATACGAACATTAATTTATCTATTTATAAATATCAAACTCTGCGGAACATAGTATTTAATTTTACGGTTATTAAGTAATCTATCATTGTGTAATTGAATTTTCAGATTTATCTAGGTAATTTGAAGATTTGTGATGGAATAGAATAATTGGGTTTGTTGGAATTATAGAAATGATTAGGGAAAGGGGAAACTCCGAATTGCTGCAAGCTTTTATTTCACATGAATTGTTTCATTTTAATAGAGAGATATTGTAATCTTTATAGATTGTTTTTAAGAATTTCCAAACTTATGCCAAACATTTTTCATTCTTTTTTTTTAAAAATAATTTTGAAGGCAATAGTCTTTTATTTTTAAATGTTAAGTATTATTGAGATAGCTTCTTATTTATGCAAACTAATTAAAAAAAATAAATAAATAAAATTTTAGAGTTTGGAGTTTTGGGATTTTATTGGGACCTGAGCCATGGTGTTGACTATTTATGTTTATGAAATCTATCTGGGCCAAATTGTATTTGTTTTGGGATTAAAATATATAATTTCAACTATAAAATGCAATGTAAAAACATTGAAAAAATATGAAGAAGAGACTTAAATATGGGGATATAAACCTATCGATTTCAGAAAAGTATAAATATTAGCATGTGGTGTTTCATGAAATGAGAAAATTTTAAATTGTTAAAATGGTCTAAAGGTTTATTACTGAAATTTGGACATTCAATGAGAGTATGGCAAACAGTCATGCTGCAATTGCATTGAGAGCACATTGGTGCATCTTCTCCAAAAAGTAGATGGCTATGGGGGAATCGAGTGTGACCTATGCGTAAACAGGTTAAGATTGTGTCCTCTTTTCTATTTGGAAGATATGGCCGAAGTTCAACACGAGGTTTGACAGTATGAAATTTGCTTTCTGTTAACATCCTACTACATCTGCCATTTTGAGATATAGAGCAAAGTTATGTGGTTTTTTTTTCTTCAAATCATTAAAAGGGATATTAATATTCTCTGTAAAACTGATATAGGAATAAAAGTTTAGAATAAAAATCAATTGCTTCAAGAAATATTATAATATGAAAGATAGCTGGATTCTCTTCAGGAATTTCAGAGAGTATACTAGAAAGATTAAAATCGCAATATTCATATTTGCAGAAGCGGAATTTTTTAAAAATTCATCAGCAATTTTATTCCAGTACTTTTTCCTTGATCCAACATGAGGCGCGGTGCTCTGGTGCAAGGTCTGAGTTTTGAAACCAGTGGGACCAAATTGTACTGAGAAAGCGTCATGTAAGAAAAACTGGTGCACGTTAAGTCCTTCGCTGCCAAAAGTGCTCTCGTTGGTGTGTTGGAATCTTTGAGGGAGAGTTGCCTTCTTAGGTGCTGTCCTCGTCATCTGATTGAAACTCAAAATTACTGGTTCTTCCCAAAAAATCCCTAGTGTTGCTTTAAAACGAGATGTTGATATAACTAAACTAAACAATCTACATCTTGATTAAACTGAATCCTTTTGATCTAGAATCGTCATTGAACAAAAAAATCAATATTTGGAAACATATGTTTGCTTTTTTCTATAGAAAAAATCTCATTTTTTAAGAGGATAATAACCCCATACTATTAAATATTTTTCTTTCGGTTAATTTGCCTTGCATTTAAGAAAAATGAATTTTGAATTGGTTTATTATTTTATCAAATATAAATGATAGAATATTGATACATATTCAATGAATTGCTGATATAGGAAAATCCGTAAGAAATAATGAACCGATGTTGAATTATATTAATCAGGTTCCCATTTAGAGTTTAAGAACTAATTTGTTCCTTAGATTGCTTAATTTTTACCTCTCTCTCTTTTTAATATTTATATCTCTAATATTTATTATCTCTTTTTAATATTTCGGGACATTTAATGTTCTATTGCATTTATAAATTACAAAATAAGGGTTTAGTTTAGTTTAGCTACTTTAACAAAAACATTTATTTTAGGACAGAACTCTTAATTTTGACACCAGGGCGATACCTGAGATGGCAGTTCTCTTCTTCAAACTTCTGCACCACTTAAGCTGGAGAATATTCGACACCGATGGATTTACCGTGCATCAAACCGAAATACACGACCTTTCTGCGGTGGAAGCGGGTCTCGAACATGAAACCCTCTGGTTTCGAAGCCGATACCTTGCAAGTAGGTAGCCCACGGTATATTCCTCTACCAAAATCGGAGTACCCTTATAAATTAAATAAATTTTATAAATTTAATTCAAACTTGGGGACTCGGCCCCCTGTTTGCTTATGCACGCCAGCCCCCAGAAACTGCTAATACTCGAATCACTTCACTCGCGCGCCATCTACTAAACCATTTTAGTCTAGCAAAATATATATTCAAATAGTTTATTATGAATTGTGATTAATCAATAAAAGACGAAACAATGTAATGCAAAGAGTACACTCGAAAAATGAACCTAAAAAAGTTTTTTGTAAACACAAATAATTTCTCTTTTAGGAGCGATATACATCTACCACAGAAACAAATGCAAAAAAATGTGTTTGCTCTCAATTTTTCATATTTGGGAACTATACCACAGAAACAGAGTTTAAAAAATTTATGTTTACAGAAAACAAAGCAAAATAAATTGTTTGAAAGCAGCTATATTCAAATCCAGTTCATTTCAAAATAGAAAAAAAATTAAAAGAAATTAAAAATGTAAAGTAAAAAGTACACTCGAAAACTGAACCTTTTGAAAGGATTGGATCTTCTTATGTATAATGCATGTGCATTTTCATTCGGTCTGTCTTCTCTTCTTTGACGATTTCGTCTTAAAATCGATAAGGTACGATTTATACTCATTTTAAAAATTTTTGTCTGTTTATTTTTCAAACCTGTTCGCCTGAAATTTTACCAACCTACGTGTTAATGTTACTGAGCAAAGTCGAATTGTTACCAAACTGGAATTAACAAATTCAGTCTGATTTTGCGTTCACAGAAGTGTTATATATATATATATATATAACACTTCTG
>JAPMOQ010044403.1:5174761-5203395 GCA_026543055.1 Argiope trifasciata
TATATATATATATATATATATATATATATATATATATATATATATAGCTATTAAATACCTAGTTCAAACTCTTTCTTTTAATTTTATGTGAAAAAAAAAATATATGAATTATTACCCTATCCAAAAAATTTTGAGGTTATAACTACCTCAAAGACACGTCCTGCATGTTCTAAATTTGATTATAAAATGTCTAATCTGTGCCTCATTTAGTGATTTGTAGTGAAAATTTGGGGCATTAAAATGCAAAATCAAAAATTAGGTGAGCAGTTTGTCAAACTAAATGAAAGACACATTATTTAATTATTTCAAAATTAATGAGCCTCTTAGACAGCTCAATTATTAAGAACTGCATCGTTGCTGCACCTTTCAGCACAGTACCATTTCTAATAACATTGTTACGCTTTTTAATGAGGCGCATTTTTAAGCTTTTAGACATTTAGATTTTGTAAAGATTTCATGTTTTGAAATTATTATATATTGATACAAATATTTTAATTTCATGAATGAGGCACAGATTAGACAAAGATAGCTTTTGTGCCATTAAAATAACTAACTCAAAGCTACCAACAGGTAAGGACAATTCTCATAGACGCTGTATTAGTTGAAAACCCACTTAATACTGATTGCTTAAAGCTGATTGTAACTTACCAGGCAATAGATAATTCCCGACCCAAACCATTCCCATTTGTACTAATGTTCATTCAGTTCCATACCCTTCAGGAAGAATCGTAGCAACATATTGACCGTATGGCCTATAATGTATTTTGTCATAACCGGCTATAAATAAATAGCGATGAATTATGTCATGAATTTGTACATTTTTGTCACTATACTTTTTCAAATACAAGTCATTATATGATTCCGCTATCAGATTTATAATTGCCAACGCATATGATTTTCTGTATGTGTGAGTTCCAGAACAATTATTTGTCAAATACATATATATTTTTATTTTTTGTCATAAAAACTATATATAATTCTTTCATTTATCTAAAAAGCATCGCAATCGCTACCATAAATACAAGTTCTGCATATTCAGAATTTGATGCTTGTAAGGAGATATCGTGGCATTAAAATACAAAATCAAAAATTAAGTGTGCAGTTTCGTCAGATTAAATAATAAGTTACTTATTTATTTGTTTTCACTCTTAAGTAGCCTCTTAGCCGATGCATATATATATATCCCAACTCGTAATGGGGATAAATATGAAATAATTTATCATATTTGCCAAATTCAGTGGTGATTATGTATTATCACTGGTAATTTTATATTATCGCTGTATATTTATTACTTTTGCCGTAGAATATATATATATATATATACACAGAGAGAGAGAGAGGGGGGATATTTTCAGGTGAAAAAAACCATCGTTTTTCTAAACATTAATCTTAATTATTGCTGCATAAATTAATTATTTATTACATATTAATTAATTACTGCATAATCTTATAATCTGATTGTTTTAAACTTGTTGAAAATGGTTTATGATTTAAATTAATTAAGAGAATTCTAAGAATTTAGAGAATGAATAATTTGGAAATCCAGTTGTAATTTTAGTTAAGGATAAATCGTCAAATGTGACAACTTTCTGCATTATTTTTTATAACCTTATTTTTATTAACTGAAATTATTTTTGAGCCAAACAATCTGTATCGATTAAACAAACAATATTTAACTTTTTTGGTTAATTTTTCAAAAACTTTTCGCGAGTTAGGGAATCATACTGTGATTTTCAAGGGAAAAACTACAATGGTAGATGATAGATAATTCAAAAGAATATACAGTGAAAGCTAACTCCAAAATAAAACTATATAATGGAATAGATAATGGATAGATAATGAAAAAACTATACTGTGAAAGCCTACTCAAAATTAAAATTACATTAGTAGACGATGGATATTTTAAAAGCTTTACTATGAAAGCCGACTTGAAAATAAAATTACATTAATAGGCGATATATATTTGAAAAGCTTTGCTATGAAAGCTGGCTCCAAAATAAAATTACATTAGTAGATGATAGATATTTCAAAAGCTATACTGTGAAAGCCAACCCCGAAATAAAAATGGGATGAATCACCAATTTGTTGCCTATGCAAGTTGAGGCTTCAACAATTTGTCGCCTTTAAGTTTTGAGGCTCGAAAAACCTCAAGAGAAAACAATATAATATTCTCACATGATAATAAATTAAAATGCTATAAATCCTTAAACAAGAGAAGTCTCATGATTTGTTGCAGGCTTCGGAGCTGAAAGACTTCTAATTTGAAACCTTATTCAGCTAAAGATTTATGTCCACAAAGTGTACGTTAAATCTTATGTCCTGGGCTAAATGCCCTCCCCCCGCCCCTATTAGTGAGTAAAGAAAGTTTGAAGAATCAGGTTTAGCTCAGATGTCGTCTTTTCATCTGATAGATCTGGGGTTTTAAATTACAAGGTCAAATCAATGTGTTCTTTAGTTGTTTACAAAAACGGACGGTTAGATAACTAAATAAATAAGAGGTACATTACCTTTTTGTCAGCAATCTTTAAGTTATAGAACCATTTCTTGGTGAATGTCAGTTATTAAATTCGGTTATTAATATATGGGACAAAGTAAATTTTTTTGAAAAAAATTACATTAATTTTTCAATATTCCAATTTTTTTAATTACATTTAATACAAATTTTGAATTTGCAAATGTCTTTTACTGCTTTCTGCAAATTTGAATAATAGGAGCTTCTTCCTTTTTGCAGAAAGCCCTTAATTGCATATATTAGACAGTATGTGAGAAAGTTTCGGGAAAACTACTCCCAATATTTCCATTAAAATATTTGATAATTATCTTGCATTAATTTATACACAACTTCTTCCGTACATGTTCAAGTTTGGAATTGGATATGACCAAATTCACCAGTAAATTTGTTTATTTGAGAAGTGTTCGTTAAACAAAAAGAATTTTGATATCGAAATAATGTTCAAATGCGCTTCAAAACTGTGAGGAGAAAACCTTAACATGAACATTATATTATTAAAGATATTTGAAATCTCTGTACCTAGATACGTCAGCAGATGAAATGAGAGAATTATCAAATTTTAAAATCATACATTTATCTTTCGCTACATGAAAAAAACATGCGTTATTTTCGATAATACATTTACAAGCTCATTTGATAAAGTTAAAATTTCTGAAGCTAAGAAAGTTGTCAAATACACAACTATCGATATCAAATGTCTGAAAGTATAGTTAATTTTTAATTAAAAAACGCGGATGATGGTCTTCTGGTATGGTGGTTGGTTCTCATATCCCTGGGGGAAACTGAAACGATGAGTATTTGTTACCACCTACAGATGACGGGGCTTTCTTCCTACGGGGAGGATTGTGCCGTAGCTGTTGATGACCCTTAGGTTTAAACCTTAAACTTTCCGAGATATTTGCTCTTGTGGTGGGCGGTCAATCAGATTTAATCCGATATCTTTAAATAAGCTGGACAGAGTTGCTAGTGTTTTTATGAAAAAATGCCAATTTGCGACACTTAATGCATTTTTCATGATTTCGTTACCAGTTTTCAAAACACCATGATGAGTGCTGTATAATAACTGGAGTCTGTTTATCTGTGAGAAGAGATCCTTTCAAAAATTATTTCGAAATGAAATATATTCTTTTTTTGCTTCCTCTTATTTCTGAAAATAGAAATATGACTGGAAACTTTTAGTGACAGAGATAATCATCATTTATTTATATGGAAATGTTGTCAAATAAAAAACATTGTTATATAGAGTTAAAAGGAAATTCTAAATTTCAGAACTTGGAAAACGTTATTTATAGAATTATTCCAACTGCTGACTCACTTGATAAAGATTTCAACTTCCTTTTTTACAGACATTTTAGATAATTTCGAACTTTTTCTTGATCGTGAATGACATCAGATAAGAAATATATGAACTTTTAAAATGAAAAAAATATCTTTATTTAAATAGCAAAACCAAGTTTTATACTTAACCAATGGTGATAAAGTTTAACTTTCAGTCTGTTGAAATGAATATGTTATTTTCTGTAGAGCAGAAATTCAAAGGCAGACGATTTCAAATCAGAACCGCTTTATAAATTTACAACTTCCAAAACAACCTAATGGCGTTATCAAAAGTGTAATCACGGTTAGCAAAATTTAAAATCAGCATTCTATTTTTATTAATTCTTCACTTTTTTTCTGAAATTTAGCATATTCAAATGAAGTTTTGAAATTCCTGATGAATAAAATGTTATACGATATCAAAGCAATTTTTTAAAGTCTCTTATATTTTGTAGCAAAATTAAAACACAATAACTTTGTAAATTAAAATTGAAATTGATAGCTATGAAAATATAAAATATTGGAATTAACGTTGTTTCCAAAATTCCAAATTTTTAGCACTAATATGTTTGATTTAAATAGCAAAATGGGTAGTCAAGGAAAATTCCACAGATTAGCATAATTTAGAATTAAATTAAGTTTAAAAAATATACAAAATCTTGACTAAAATTCATATTTCAAACGAAACACACGCTTACATTTATTTCAAATTTATCTTCGATATACATAACTAAAAAGAAAAGCATTAACTTTATACAAAGATAAATATAAGAGCATACATGAAAGAAACTAAATTTCCTTAGTATACAAACATTTATTTCTATCAAATTTAAGAGAAAAAGGAATGAAACTCTAACCACCTTTCATTTATTGAATGAAATGGATTTTTTCAAGGAGATCTGTTTCGAAAAACTTTTAAATGTGAAACAAGGATACTTTTCTAAGTTTGAAGTTTTAACTCAAGCCATATTTCACTTCCTGAAATATAGGCGTAACAATTCCAGTATGCAAACTATAACGTAAGGCTAGCAAATTTCTCCATATAGTATACTTAAAGGAAAACGTGACTGAGAAGTTTGGTTTTGGATATTTTGGAAAATAAATATGACTTTACTCTTTGGTTTTACCCCACATAGAATCTCAGCATCAAAGGCAGCTTAAGTATTTTCAGCACTTTAAACTCTATATTTTTTTCCACTCTGTTTCATCAACTTAAAACTGGGAAATTGTAAAATATATTACACAGCTGCGAGTGTTGAAAATGTTTTTGAACATTTCTAACATAACAGATGTTTCGTCAACTTAACACTAAACACTCCATGGTGAATTCACAGTATTGCTTAGACTTTGTGAGTAGAAACATAAATATTTTAAATTGGCGAAAGTATGATTTTTGTTAGTACAGATGAGACAGAGAAAATTAGAGATAAAACCAAATGCGTTTTCCGTTAATATGTTTTATTTCCTTTTAATATAAATTGAGTAAAGCTTTTCATTATTAAAAAATAAAATAAATTATAGAATAATCGAAGAAAAAAATTATATAATAAATAAATTATAGAAGAATAAAATAGAGAACAAAAGGCTGTATCTGCATTAAATTTTCTGTTTCAACTAAAATTTTCTACGTTTACAAAGAGAGTTCAATTTTTATTTAAATTTCCATGCAAGATAAAAATTTTAAGCTCCTATCTATTTGCATTTTCCAGATTAGAATACAATATCCAACCATTTTACGGATCGTCGATTGACTTTAGCTGACATTGAATTTCAGAATTAGTTGATTACAAGATCTCTCAATTTTGAAAATAATAAATCAGGGAATTGAGATATTCAGTTTGATAAATTAATATTTATTTTAAATAAATAATGAAAATAATATTTCCTTTAACCAATATATATATATATATATGTATATATATATGTGACAAAAGTCATGGGATAGCAATATGCAAATATACAGATGGCAGTAGTATTGCAGCGAAAAAGTATAAATGCGCAGTTCGTTTTCCAGAGCTTTCATTTGTGTTCAAGTTATTCATGTGAACGGGTTTTTCGTGATTTATGGTGGCACGAGGAGAATTAACAGACTTTGAACGTGGAATGTTAGTTGGAGCTAGACGCATGGGTCATTCCATTGCGGATATTGTTAGTGAATTCAACATTCCGAGATCCACAGTATCAAGAGTGTGCCGAGAGTATGAAATTTCAGGCATCCCATCCCATCATGGACAGCTCAGTGGGCGACCACCTGCACTTAACGACCGATACCGCCGACGTCTGTGTAGAATGGTCAATGTTAATAGACACGCAACACTTCGTCAAATAACTGCAGGAATCAATGTGAGACGTACGAGGGACGTGTCCGATAGGACTGTGCGGCGAAATTTGTCTTCCTTGGGCTATGACAGCAGAAGACCGACTCGAGTGCCTTTACCGACAGCACGACATCGCCTGCAGCGACTCTCCTGGGCTCGTGAGCATATCGACTGGTCCCTAGACCAGAGGAAAACCGTGGTGTGGTCAGATGAGTCACGATTTCAGTTGTTACGAGCTGATGGTAGAGTTCGAGTGTGGCGCAGATCCCACGAAGCCATGGACCCAAACTGTCAGCAAGGCACTGTTCAAGCTGGTGGTGGTTGCATAATCGTGTGGGCTGTTTTTACATGGCATGGACTTGGTCCTCTTGTGCAACTGAACCGATCATTGACTGGAAATGGCTATGTTCAGCTGCTTGCAGATCACTTGCAGCCATTAATGGACTTCACGTACCCACAAAACGATAGGATTTTTATGGATGCTAATGCGCCATGTCACCGGGCCAGAACTGTTCGCGATTGGTTTGAAGAACATTCCGGACAATTCCAGCGCATGATCTGGCCACCTAAATCGCCTGATATGTATCTCATCGAGCATTTATGGGACATCATCGAAAGGTCCGTTCGTGTCCAAACTCCTGCACATCCACACTTTCACAATTATGGACGTCTATATAGACAGGATGGCTGAATATTCCTGCAGAGGTCATCCAACGACTTGTGGACTCCATGACACGTCGAGTTGTTGCACTTCGCCGGGCAAAAGGTGGACTGACACGATATTAACAGTCCTTCCATGACTTTTGTCACTTCAGTGTATATAACCTTTGCTCTCGTTCTACGACCATTAATTGCTTTAAAATATAAGGTCTTTAGATAATATGGTATATAAACCTGAAACTGCTCTTCCAACGTACTTATATTCACTAATTTTTAAAGTTTATTCTGCAGTTTGATGCAGCAAGGAAAATTGTTCTTTTTTAAATGCATCGAAAAAAATTAAAATACTTTCAATTCATTTATGCACTAATAATTCAAATACAGAATACAACTAGAAGTTGTTACGAATTTTCCATCTTTTGGGTTCGTTATGTAGTGGATGTGAGAACACAATGAGCAGTCCTTTAGTAGGAAGACAAAGGTGACATTTATTTACACGAAGACAAAAAAGCACAGAGAGGAAGGATATTACACTCGAATGTAACACTCAATAAGAACAATAGCTTACAAGAAGAAAGTTGGTAGTAAGATCGTCCACAACACACAAAGCGGACAGATAGTATTAAAAATGACAGTGTACTCTCGGGCTTCACTCTACGGTCTTTCCAGACGACAGAAACTTCTCACTCTCCTTCGCTTAGCTGTATCACGTACTCAAAACTGGCTACACTGGATTCGCTGCAGCTTCCACAAGACAACAAGACACACAGCTCAGACAACAAGGGCACTAGCTTTTCTCTGCTTAGTAATGCTGTCAGCTTCAGATTACCGTCCTTTTATAGCTCCTAGGAGGCGGGGCTAGAAACCTCTAGATAACTAAAGAATATCTCGGCTCCTAATGGGTGAATCGACAAAACTAACGAAGTTTCGAGCATTATCCATTTGGGTCCCAAAATGCGTCAGAAAGTCTTGAAATGGTCGCCAAGCTCTAGGGCAACTGGCTAAGAGCATCCGTCGGCATCCAGTACACAGTACTGTAGATTCTTCTTTTTGGTGATAGAACTATTTATGCTGAGAATCAGTTTCCTACATTCTTAAATATATGTTTATTTAAAAATCTGATTTCATATTTCAGACAATACTGGCAGAAATTATGAAATCTGGATTTTTCTGTAGAAAGAAGTAATAAATGAAAAGCTATTGCTTGTTTCCCAATTAAGTTCAAGTTGGTTATAACTGAAGTTTTACATTGGAACGATCATTAAAAGAAAACTGTAATATCAAATTTTATCAAGCTTGGTTTTAGTTTAAAAGAAATCGTGGGAATTTCTTTTCACGTACAAAACAGTTTAAAAACTGACCTCCAAGGAGAATATGGCTCTGTATGCAATGTTTTTAAACAAAATAAAACATGAATATATCGGTTCTAAATGTGATTAATCGTTTCTGAAACGAAAATATTTCTCGAGTTATGCAAAGCCGCAATGTCTTGTGATAGGGTATCAGCAAGAAGAAACAACTGATCTATGCAAATACGCTTTACATGTAATTTGGTTTTCCAGATAAAAGTAAGTTTGTCATAATTTTCCAATGTCCTAGTCTCCTGTATCTTCTGGATATGGATTTATCTGAAGGCACTGTTTATTGCGATCATCTAAAAAGTTTAGCGAAATTGAAAGATTTAATACAGTGTCAAGTACGTAACATTTCTCCTGATACTCTGAGAGCTGAAGTTGAGAATGCAGCAATACGATTTAACTTGCTTTCAAAAAATGGGGGTCACCACATTGAAAATGTGATTAACACGATTCAGAAACGATTACACACATTTTAAACCAACGTGTTCTTGTCCTATTACGCTTATCCATAATACATACAGCGCCATCTTCCCCTTGGTGGTGAGTTTTGGAATATTTTTGTCAAGCGGAAGAGACATTTCTATGATTTTCTTTAAAGTACTATCAAATTTGATAACATTTGGACAAGTACATTTCTTTTATCACCATTTCAATGTGCAACTTTAATTATAACCACCTGTAAACTTTATAAATTAAAATATATATTGGTATTTGAATTAGTTATTCTAGTGTTCATTAAAATTAAATTCATTTACTACAAATAATCCAACATTATTACGAGGAATTAATTATTTTATCTAAAATTTCTCTATGTTATAGAAATATTGATATAAATGTTACAATGAAGATTATATGCTTTTTTAATAATTAAATATAAATATACTTAACTAATAGTTAATAAAATATGTATGCTTACATATTATCCGTGCATCTATTCAATAATGTATCACGGTCTTTCTATTTAATTAAAATACACGACACTTTAATAAGGATGTTGAAGTTTTAATTAGGTTTAATAATGATGCATTATGTTAAAGGAAAAAAAAAAGAAAATTAATAGATGCATGCCATTGTTTTTTTTTGTGAGTGTGAAACTATAAAGCTATGAATGATATGCTATAAGTGGGGTTTTTATTTTCCTTAATAGTAATTAAAAGATGCTATATTTATCATGGATATATATTTTCAACATGACACTATTTCTAACACAAACGAGAATGATATTTTTTGTTGTATTAAATCTCAACATAAACTCATGCAAATTATAAATTATCTCTCAAAATACTAGAAACACACACACAAAAAAAATGTCGGAACTAATCTATGCTAAGTAACATTTTGTTTCTCGGGAAAAAAAGTACAAAATAAGTAAGCAAAAAAAAAAAGTAAGAAGAGTATAATATAATGGCATGTCCCTTCGGAATAATTTCTTATCATCGACCGAATAGCATATTTCAGCCTTTATGAAATTAATGCAAATTACCTCGCAAAATACAAGAATTATGCAAAAAAGGGAAAAATGTGTCGGAATTTAAATATATATATATATATATATATATATATATGTGTGTGTGTGTGTGTGTGTGTGTTTTAATTTTGTTTATAAAAATATGTGTTTTTTTTTTTTTTATATTTATATTTTTATATATATATATATATATATATATATATATATATATGATAGATAGATAGATATATTATATTGCAGGAATAAAATACAATCTAAATTTGCCAAATTGTAAATTTTACAAACTCACGCGCAGTTAGAAAAAGCAGTACAATATAGTGGCATGTACAATATAGTCGTCTCTTCGGCATAATTACTTACCATCAACCAAATAGCATGTTTCAGCATTTCTACACATGCGATGCCTTCTAGCCATCTTATAACTGGACAAGTGTAAATGCTGCATAATTTTACGTCATCTATAAAAATTATAGAGGAAAAGCAAAAAAAAAAAAAAATGTAATTACAGAGTAAAAATGGTTAACATCGCGATAAAAGAAATCCCAAATCTATTTAAAAAATATATTTTGTTCTTCAAAACTACTTATCAAATAATTAATATAACAGCTTCTAATTAATAAAAGTATTGTTAATAAAGCTACCTCGTCTCAAAGAATTCATCTTTAACCGCACTAAGGGAAAATTTGACAGCATTTATTAATGTCATGACGCAAAACTACTGTACTTACGATGCATAAGATTAATCCTAGATATTTATCTCTCAAACTCATAATGCTCATTTTCAGGAATAAATACGGAGTATTTTAACAACAACTTTTCACTTTAAAGTGGCATTATTTCAATAATAGACTCATTCTGTAGTTCGTAAAATAGTTAATTAAGTTTAATTATAATTAAATATTACCAATTATTTGCTGTATGCATATATGCTGTAAGAAAAAAGCAATATACATATAATTTTACATCGTATTGTTTCTGGACACATATTCAAGTCTTTAAGATATCTTAGAACATTCCATCTAATTTGAAATGTAATTAATTAATAATTAAACTTTTTTAATAAGTGAGCACTCATAGTTTTACTGTTAGTACTCATAATATGTAAAGCTTACTTGAAGCTCTTGCTTTAGAAAATGGTGATACATATTCGGTCCTGGGAGTTTCAAAGTTGATTTCTGGAATTTTATGACATTAAATTCTAGAAGAATGTCAGTTTTAATTTAATAAGTGGAATGTTTAATAGAATAAGTTCTTTGATCTTAAATATTCAATACTAATTTGATTTCTCCATTGCAATATTGTTTGCATATCTCTTAAAAAAACTGAGGCACCAAAAATAATTCTTCTAACGCACAAAATTTCGAGTAAATAATTTTCATGATGCAGATAGATATACCATGCAGTCAATGGAATGCCAAAATGTATGAAAATAACTGGGGGTTTTTTTTTTGACATTTCCATTGCCTTTTTCTCTTTCATTGTAGAATTGCTTTTGGTTTCGTGCGTACTGTGTAATTTACATTTACACCCAAGCCATTTTACTAGACATTATAATCAAATTTTCTTTGACGATCGGTAAAATATTCAAAATTCAACGTTTGAATTTTGAGCCCATGCAATATGGAAGTAAGGATTAATATGTAAAACCTTCTTAGATCTACCCTAAGTTATAAATAGGTTACATATTTGTATTTTTCAATGCTAGAAAAAAGAACTCTATTAAATAGATAAGATTCGGCAGGATAAAATGTAAAAGAACAAGCCACACCCACCACTCAATGATTGGGGAAAAACTGAATAACCAGTGAGAAAAGAGCTATTTGGAACTAATAGCGTTGGATGGAATTATGGTTGAGTCTTAAGAAATATCAGTGGCCGACCATAATTTAACCCCTCCCATAGGAGGCATGCCCTGTCATCAGTAGGAGGTAGTCAAGCGATTATGGATACTAGATCCAGCAGAGTGGTAAGAACCAATTACAACAAAGAAAGCTTATCGTAACTAAAACTTGAGGTTTCCCTTCTCCGTCTATTGGGATTAATAAATTATGATGCCATAAACAACTGCTCCAGACCCGAAGGTAGGAGGTAAACTCTGAATGATTGAATGTTACCACAGCATTGCTAGGAACTAACGTTTAATTGTAAAAGCCA
This sequence comes from Argiope trifasciata, assembly GCA_026543055.1. Taxonomy (NCBI): domain Eukaryota; kingdom Metazoa; phylum Arthropoda; class Arachnida; order Araneae; family Araneidae; genus Argiope; species Argiope trifasciata. The sequence continues at coordinate 5,186,549 of JAPMOQ010044403.1, forward strand.
TCTCTTCACCATGACTCAATTTTTCCAGTAGGTGTAATGCTCCTAAATAGAAAGAGTTTAAGCAACGATTGAACCAAATTCTTCTTATACTAGGTCTGAGATACTTCCCGGAGGGACAGATAAAATATATGGAACAAATAATTAAATATATGAAATAAAATCGATAAAATATGATTAAAAAACTTATGGAATGAAATAGGGTCTTATTCATTGTGCACAATCTAAAAAAACAGATATGGTGAATGCTCATAAAGAGTCAAATTGGAACAGTAAAAATTTAACAGTGTTGAGATATGAGACACATTTATGGAAAATAGTAAAATAAATTGCAAAAAAAAAAAAAAAAAAAAAAAAAAAAATAGAAAACAATTTATTAAGTAAAATTACTGATTTCATATTTCTAAAAGTATTAAGAAATGAAAAAAAAAAAATGCAATGAAAAAAATCTAGATTTTTTTATATTGGTAAAATTACTCGAGTGGAAGATGTGATTAAATAGGAAAGCTTTATCTTAGCAGAAATTGTGTTTGAATTTATTTTGTAGAAATATGATTGCAGTAAGAGAGACTAATGTCCAGGAATAAAATTTATCTCATTAAAATACTATTACTTCTTTTAAATATTAAGATAATCAAGGTGTGCGTACACATTTGAAATTTCGAAAATCGTTTGAGATATCGAATATTTTTTCTTATTTCAAAAGGTTCAATTATCCTTTAACTGTCAAATGATAAGAAGATGTTGTCAATATTGGAATGTTTCTCGAGTTATAAGGATTTTTATTGAGTTATTTTCAATAAAAACTGTAGTTTTGAGTTTTTTTAAATAATCTAATTTTTTAATAATATAATTATTTATACATCAGAATAATCTGCACGAAACAGTGGATGTTTTATGTTTCAATCAAAGATATATTTACAGAAATAAATTTTAATAGCTATTTAAAAATTGTTTGCTTTTTCTATTTATCGTTGATGAAAAAATGTTAAAAAACTATATATTTTTATAACTAGATTGAGGCACACAACAGGAAGATTAATGCTAGGCATAATTTTCAACTAGGATTGTGTGTCTGTACCAATTAGAAATAAAGATAGAAAGTTTCAAAAAAATATGCTAATTATCTCATTAAAAACTAATTAATTAAATAGTGATTGTGATTTTTTTTCTCCCTGAATTCAGTTTTAACATATATTTGTAACCTACTTTGAAAAAATTGGAATTTAAAGTAAAAATTTTAAAACAAATCTTCTACTGTGTATGTACACCTGAATTTTTTTTTCCATGTGGCGGTCCGAAGATAAGACTTAAAAATGTAAAATCTTTCTATTCTTCCCCCTTTTATTCTTTGTAGGGGTCATAATTTTTTTTATTGTGTAGTTATTTCTTCTAGGTGCTAAGCAACATGTGCGATCAATTACTACCAAGGAGTGAGAAATTACATAACATTCATAAAAGAGCAAACGGACATTCAATTTTATATTTAGAGATTTGTATAAATTATTAAAAATTGTTCACAAGATCATAATAAAGTACGTTTATTGATGTAACATTTAAATTATTTAAATCACATCGTATTTAAATAACTTCAGGTTTTGCATCCGCATTTTTATAAGAAAATATATAATATTTTATAAGAAAAAACATATAAAAATATTATTAAAATATATTTATATTTTAAATCTAAAATGTAATATAATATATTTTTTTATCATACCTTGTAAGATTATTTAGCAACTTTATGAGAACAACATTGTACAGCATGATTCATGTTAGCACGAGGTTTTATGCCTTTATTTATGCATCAGTAAACATTACGTACATTATGAACAAATTAATATTTATTGTTGCTCATTCTTTTAATGTCAGTAACCGTTAAATTAACTGTGAAGTTTTTAATGCATGTATGTAATTAATATGCTGTTTCATTATAACAAATGGAATAATTATTTAACATTTTAATTTTTGGAGACGATCTGCATTAAAATTTCACCTGTCATTTATTTCACTCATCCATAAATATCTCTAATGATTATAATTTCTGCAACCACCATCATTGTAAACTAAATGACTTAATCATTTCAAAATACGTTTTAGTTCAGTAAATGAAATATAGCCTGAAAATTCAGTTTGAACTCTCGGATAAGCTCTAGCTTTTATTCATATTCCTTCATTGCACTTTAGAACATTCAATTTTTCTGAAAATATGTAAAATTATTGACACATTTCCAAAAAGTCAATAATTTCTGCGAACAAGATTATAGGAAAAATATATGCTATGATAATGATAATGAAAGATGCTGTGTACTATTTCTGCAAGGAATACATGCAAAAATCTTTCGCATAAGAGCTTGTTTCGAGTATATTTTTAAAATTTTTACAAGTTTATTACAAATTGGAAATTTATAATAATTTCCAGCAGTAGAAATTTTACAAATACTAAAATGAATTCTCAAAAGAATTATGTGCATACTCTTATAAATTTTATTTTTCCACTATTACTGCCATATATAAATCATATTAATAATATGTATCCCCAATACATCGTTATTAAATCAACCTTATCAAAATAGTTCTTTTTAATAGTATAAATTCATCTTTTTTTATTTAGCGGAATCATTCTTTATGCCTATAAATTCTAATATTAGTAGAATTATTTAGTAGAATCATTCTTTATTCCGAAGATTCCAATTTCTTTAAAAAAAGCATAATCTACTGAACTTTATTGTTGGTATATCAGTTACTAGAAAATGAATTGTGAATCTACAGTCTATTTAAATTTTATGTTACCTTGTTAAAATAAATTTTGAATTTTTAAATTTCTTAGTTCCTTTCGATATTCAGACATATTTTTGCATAAATTCCCCTTATTCACAACCATTAATATTGAATACATTACTAGAATTTCAGCAGCCATCACATATATTAAATTACTAATTTAATCATTTTAAAAGTATCTTTATTTCAAAGCACACAATATACTTCAAAATAAATTCTTTCATCCACGTCCCACCTTAGAATATACACTTTTCCTGACAATGTTTCTCGTTTGATATACAACTACATCAGGGAACCGTTTTGCAATCTCACCTAGGAGAGAACCGGATAAACCATTAGAATGGCAGAAACCAATTCGACGCGGAGCGTCAGATTTCTCGCCAACAGTCTAATCCTGATGACTAAATAACACCCCAAAAGAGATACTAGACACTCCCTGAAAACCATTCTCCCTAATGAGCAGCCATCAAGTGACTCGAGGCTGTGTGTCGGCCGGAAAATAACGGTCGAGTGATGGAATCTTTCTTCATTTGAGTCAAGCCTCACGTCGCTCGATGCCAATTCCTTTAGTGTAGACAGTTCTATTGAATGTTTTAATGAAAGGAATGTCCAAAAACTGTACTGTTTACTTGGAAGGTTCCCCAATACTTTTCGCTTGTTGGTTTTCAATAGCCATATGCAACTTTAACGGTTCGTTTGCTTGATGGTATGTAGTTAAAAATATTGTTTTGACGATGCATTATATAAAGATAATGGCCTAAATGGAGCTTGTAGGAAACCGAATATTTTTGAGATTTACTGAAGATATACGATAATTGGTTTTAATTTATAAAATGTGGAGAATTAATATGGTATTTAGTACGCCATTATAATGAAGATAGACTACATTTGGATAAGGGATGCTGTGATATTTCGATGGGAAACCTAGATGGGGGGATGCCGTGAGGACCTGTGAGTGTGAGATTCAACTCGTTCTCCTCATATCCAACCATTTAAATAATCGTAATGATTATAATCGTAGGAGCATGGAGAGGTGCTCTGTCCTGTCGCCAAGGATCGAACCTGGCACTTTTTGGTTCGTAGCCGCTTAACATTGTCATTCGATAAAAATGGACTCTAATGTCTAGTGGTAATGCAACGCAGTTGCTAATTACAAGGTCCCAGATTCGATCCTTGGCGACAGTTCAATCTACATATTGGCGTTATAATTTCGATACCCTACATCGGTGACCTCGGACAATGAACATGCTCTTCGCTTGCTATAATGCATGGCGCTATAAAATCGTTCGTCTCTTTGCGATTTAATTGGGGAAGTAATGTGGTGATATCTTAATAAAACAGTAACAGCCACTGGACATTTTTAATCACTTTGGTCTAGCTCATATGTTAAGTGGCTGCAAATCAATTGGTCACGAGTTTCACCCTTGGTAGCATTCATTACGCGGCGAGTTTGATGTTTGGCGGTATTCAAGCAAATCTCGCCATTTGTTTGACACCATAATCCAATCCCCCACAGTGAAATAAATAATGCTGGGGGATTTGTGATTAAATAAAAATTAATTGGTAAATTTTTAAAGACATTTCACTGGATTAGAAATACAATTATTACATACTGCTGGCACTTTCTTCTTATATTTTTCTTCTGTTATGTTTCAATCCTATGTTTTATAGATTTAACCAAAACTTTAATATTTAATAATTTTCTTTCCTTTCCAAACTTGTAACAAGTATAACCTAAATTAATTCCATCTTATGATCTCTGATAGTGAACGTAGTGCCTAAAATTAAATGTAAAATACAAAATAATTTAACTTAAAAAATGACGAAAAATGAATGGAGGATAAAGATGCAAAAAAAGTAATTCTAAAAGTAAGGGATCAATAGTTTTGAAAATCATATTAGATTCACCCTTTTCAAAAATAAATATTATATAGTTTTATTTTTTATGTCAAACTACGCATTTTGCACTCTCATAATATATTTCATTTTCAGTTTTATCATTATAAGTTATTATATTGATTCGGGAAATAAAAGTTCACACAAGTTGAAAACCCCAAGGTATCATAAATTAACTTTTAAAAATGAAATCGTAAAGAGCTTCTATATACAATAATCCATAGTATTCAATAATACATTCATGCTATTATCATATGTAAAGTTAATAACATGATTGCGGATAAATATTTTCCCAAAACATCATACAACTAATAAAAAATAAAACATCAACAGGGAATTATTAAATTCGAAAACCAATTTCATTACCCTGAGCCCTTTAATTTATTAAACAATCTACATCCATATACTGTTTGTAAATTTTACACTGGTTAATTTTCGAATTTTCTATTAAACATCAGTCTCGCTCCCGTATTAACAATTCCCCCTGTTCATTTTAAACCATCTAATAATAGATACCGTAGCAGATTCAACAGATTTTTTTTCGCAGATTTCTGTTTCCAATTTATATTATCTCTGAAGCAGCTATATTTTCGTTAAATTAAAAAGTGCCCATGGATTATAATTAAATAAATTCTTGGCAAATTTTGTGAAGATGAACTTTAATCAAATTGGTATGAAAATATTTTAGAAGCTATGTCTGAAAATTTGCTTGAATTCTTTGAAAATGCAATAATTATAATATCTCTCAAAAATTACATTTCTGTGCAAAACTTTTGAATGAAAGCTGCTTTAATTAGACTGGAGCATTATTTCAGTGTCGTCTAATTGTCTGTATCTGTTTCATCTAATATAGAGGCTCTACTAGAGCAATTTTACTTTGATAATTTCTAGTAAACCTGTCTCAAAAGTTCCATGGGGTGCCCCAAGTTAAGAATGTCAGCAGTGATTCGGTTTCTGCAACCAAAAAAGCATAGCACTGGAATTCATCGGCAATTGCATGAAACATATGCAAGAAATGAAGAGTCACATTAAGCTTTGGGAAGTGGTACAACATGTTGAAGAATAAGCACACATATATTGAAGACACTGAGTGTAAAGAAAAACCATCAACTGAAATCATTTTTCTTTGCCTTGTTCTGTGAAATTTTTTTCCTATTTTATTTTCTTAAACAATGCAGCTTCTCTTTTTACATGACTTCTGATTTATCTAAATTGCTGATTTTCCATATTTTTACAAAATGAGTTAAAGATTTGTGAAATAAATACCCGAATACATAAGAAAATAATACATATACATACCTAGAATGCATATCTGCCAAAATTGCATATAATACAAACGTACATACCAAGAATACATATCAGCAAACATTCATCAATACATACCAGAATGCATATATTAAAGCATGCCTGAACATAATGCATATACTAAAATATACTTTCAAACATGTATAATATATAGTTAGAATAATATTAATTCATTCCTAAAATACATACATGTATTTATACATTAATACATTCTTAAATTCTAGCATACATTTATTAATTCATAACTAGAATTCATACGTGTATACATATATTAACACATAGAAAAAATACATAAATGTATACATATATTAATACATACCTACGATTATATATGTATGCATAGATTAATACATATTTAGAATACATACCAGCATATATTGAAGTTTTAATCGGGTCTCAGGATGAAAAGGAAGTTATTCTAAATATCGATCCTCTTTTGTTTAACTTAGCAGAGTATCGGAAGTTTTAACTGACCTTCGTGTACCAATCTAAACATTGCCTAATTAAGAAAACTCCCGTGGATGTCCTTTTAAAAAGAAATTGCTCACTTTGGAAAAACATTTCAGAAATATAAGTTTTCTTATTATATTCAGTCATTTCATCGAAGGAAATATTTCTTAATTCTAGTCCTCAGACTACTACAAACCTATTTTTTTCTCTTAAAAGAAGAGAACTCTGATGGAAAAACTGTTCCATCTTCTTTCAAGCAGCCACAGGAGAAAAGATCCATTAGCCATATCTAATGGCTTAACTTTATCTAGTACATCTGGTTATAGAGAAGGCTTTTAACGTGCGGAAATATATTAGGATGGAGAGAAGTATCTGTCTCATTTGACTGTGTAAGATCTTTCAGTCAAGGTATTCCTATCTCATAGAATCAAAAATATTGTTTGTTTCTTCCTTTAGAAAAAACCTCGTATGCATTTTTTCCTTTTTTATGTTACCTACAATATTTGAAATGAAGAATATTTGGAAAGAAATTGAAAGTCATCTTTTTTTATCATATGAAATCGTGATGTGTATCGGTGAGGAAGTTTTGAATAATTTATGTCAATAAATGATTGAAACACAAGAAGTCGCGAATTCAAGGAATAAAGCAAAAATGGCAATTTTCATCCTAATTTTTTAATCGCATATAATTTTTGACCTGCTTTTATCAGTATTGCTTTATTATTACGTATGTTTCTTTGAAAGCAGATGTGTTTTCAAAATTTTTTTTTCGGAGAAAATTAAATAATTTGTTTCGTATAATATGTTCAAAAAAAAGTTAATAAGAGTTTTGATAAAAACATTTTCTTTTTCTCCAAACTGGGAAATAATACTTCATTCATTCTCAAATGGGAACATTGAAGGATTTGTCTCCTGTTCTGAGATTAATTTATTATGAAACTGTTTTATAATCTCAGAAATTAGGAAATAGCAGTTTATGTTTCAAAAATATTATTTTCTTAAAACAATGGTACAACGGTTGAAAATTATCATAATATATACATTGTATATAGAAAAGGGAAGGAGTTACCGATTGAGAAGTCCTTTTGTATTTTCTTTTGATTTTATTTTTATTATTATTATTGTGGTATCTACTGAAAAAATAAGAAGGCAGCAATCTTATTGCAGGATAACTAACCACAGTATTTGCCTAACTGTATTTATTAGATTGATTCCATATATGAATATTATTAAATGTAATAATACAAAAAAGTAAGCTTAATTAATTTCCTCACCATATCAGCTGTTTTCCAGGTATTTAGAGACAGAAAATATTTCAATTAAAAATTATAGATAAACATTATTATTAAACAATATAATTACATAATTGTAAAAATTCATATGTAAATAATTATTTTTATAACTTTAAGGCAAAATAATTATGATACACTCGAAGTAATAGATATTGCATTGAATTCTTTCGATAATATTTTCTGGTATTTTCAAATTTATTAAATCCTCCTAATTTTGAAAATATTCGATAACACCCGAATTTTAAAATTTTTGCACTAAAAATTAAAATATGTAATTAATTATATAATCATTATACATTATAATGTTATCATACACATTTATACATATTTCATTATCATTATTCATTTATATAATCATTATAGCTTTCCTTTCGATCAAATCAAAGAATACAGGCGAATAATACAGTTCGTTGAATGTTTCAGAGTAACTTTTTCCATCACGTTTTAAAAGCTGTAATTCCATATTACGTTTAAATAAATATACATATCGATGAATTAGATCACTTTCCCTCCAGTTACAAATGAGAATCACGTCTTTACACTAATATATCATCTAGTATCATTCTAACTAGTATCCAATGTCATAGTGTGGCGCTCTATCACTATTGATGAAATAGAACCAGAGAACATCGTAATTAATCAGACAACCGTCATAAGCGAGAAATCAGTAGTAGGGGAATAGATCCCATTTTGCATCAACGATACTTGGTTCCACAAGTACTTGCTGATGCTGTCAGGAGGCGCCAGTTCCAGACAGTTTGGTTAGAATAATGATTGCAGAAGTGGATCAATGACTTTGTCTACACGAGTGATAGGCATATAAATTCTCAATTAAAAGCCACATGCTCCTGTTTATAAACGGTACTTGTCTTAAATTTTAAGATTCCATTTATTATGTTATTCATATCTCTACAAATATGTCTAATTCAATAGTTTACCAAAAGTGGTTTGAAAAGGAAAAAGAATATAACTCACGCATAATTATATTGGTATTTATGATTGTTTAAAATATATTGGTACGAATCCCTAATATCCCTTTTCTGCACCATTAGTATCAGAGTAAAAGTAGTTAGCATAAGAGTACAAAAATGGGGTACACAGACTGATCAGCTCTCATGGCTGCCATTTAGCAGCTTTGGTGTGGCAGTTATGGTGGAATTGTGGCAGTATCATTTTTACGAGTTCAAATACTTAGATCCTTCTAGAAGCTACATTGTTGAAAGCTACATAAAATGAACATCTCAAAAGAGAAATCTATTTTTTTCATAGTTGGATAGTTCCACTATTGGATAGTTGCTGTCTAGATGCTATCGTCTTTCGTTTATTTGTGTTTATATTTACATCTTCTATTCTGTGAGTTTGTAGCAACTCTTTTTTTTATGTTGTCTACTTGTTATGGGATAACCAAGCTTGTATGATTACTTTCACTATTCACCCTTTAAATGCATTTCAGTAACAACATAATGATTATTTATAAAACATTTAATACACAAATTATATATAAAATTATAAGTATTAGAAATATTCCGTGCGAAATTAATAAGTATTAAACATTTATAATTTAAAAAATTTTGATAAATAAGAATTATTTCTAAAACAATCAAATATTTCAAGATAAATCAACATTTAATCTAGGATATTCTGGCAAAGGACAATTAATACAATTTATTTCTCTCATCTCTCAGTTTAAGAAATATATGTTACTACCCTACCGTAGTTTACTATAAAACTACCCGTATGTTACTTTCATAAAAGAACGAAACTGGATATTTTTATTTCATTGCTATTTTCGGAGAATAATAAGTATGAGACAGCAAATGTCATTTTCTACTTATTTTTTTTTATTCCAGCAATCTCAGTAGCAAAAACAGGCGTAGTGTTTTCGATCGCATAAAGGTCCTTAGTTCTTCGGCTTGCTCCATCAACCTATACAGTCCAAATTTATTACATGGCTAAATATAGCCTTTCCTCTGAAATGGTTCATATCAATAGCAAATATTTTTCAAACCTAATCGAAAAAATTGCAGTGGGAAAATTTTGCATCTATTTCTTTTAAACAAAAACCGAGATTTAAAATGAGGTATCGACACTTTTCCCCAATATACATATTTGAAGGAACAGATATTTAAAGAATCGAAAACTAACAAATTTTTATTACAGATTTATTACCTTTTCTCTTACCTACAATACTTTAATAAAAGTTTCTATCTTATATACTTATATCTAGATAAATAATAGTTTGCTTGATCATAAGAATAATCACGTGAGGTATAAAAAAATTATAGCATTCTCTGTCGTTTAATGTTATCTTTTTCTATTATTTTAATGATTACGATAATTTCTCTTAATGATTTAATATGATTCATTTTTATTTTCTTTACGATTACTTTCTCCATATAATTTAAAGTGTTATTATCATGTGCGAACATAATACTGTTTCCATTAGGAGGTTTTGAATAACTGAAGGCAATGAATAATTGAAGCTAGAAATCGCGTAGACAATGAATAAATAATAAATAGCAATATTCATCAACATCTTTGAATTGCATATATTTGTTTACCTTCTTTTATCAGCATTGCCTTATTATTACGTATGCTTCTTTGATAGCAGATGCGTTTTTAAAAGGCCGACGTAGAACTTTGACATCACAGTTGTTACTTTCATGAAATGTAATTTTTTCAGAGGAAATTAAAGAATATAAATTTTATAATATGTTCAAAAAATTAAGATTAAAACCGATAGCATAACGAATGTAAATAAAGGAAGGGAATATATGCTTTCTTCATAAGTTAGAGCTAAATATTTTCAAATTATGATGATGTTATAAAATTAATATTATATGAAAATAAATTGTCAACCTGGTTATTTCATGCACTATTTTTTTCTAAGTCAGAAATCCCCCTGATTTACATATCAAAAGATTTTGAAAATTTTGAAACAATCTCTGGACATTCAAAACACCAAAATGCTTTAAACTGCTCTCCGTGCTAAAAGTATCGGAATCGGATTCCGAATTTGTGGAAGGCAAGATTCCATCATTTGGTGGTTATCCTCCGGCCATTGCACAGCCGGTGTTTACTTTGAGTCTTTTAATGGTCACTCATTAAGAAGAATAGTTTTCTGAGATTCCAGCATTCCTTTAGACTGTTATTTTGTCTTCAGGTTCATTCCGAGAGATTCAAATCTCAGTATTAAATTAGTTTCTACTTTCTAATGTTTAATTCAATGCGAACTGAGCAGGGATGACTAAATGGCTTTAACTGTGCTAGAATTACGAACAAGACACATTTTCAAGCTAGTGCGAAGGAAATTCAATGTTGGATTTCCGATGAAGGCTTCATTATATTTAAAGCAGAAAATTGCTAGCTCCATGTAAGTGATTCTTGTTTCCAAAAGTTAAGAATCTTAACAATTTACTTTCAACCCTTCTTAAAGCGAGATAGTATATATGTCACATCCTTAAAAAAATTATTATGTATTTCATGATTGTTAATATAAATCTCGAAATATGCTCATTTCTGTATACATTATTTTGTTTTCGCAATAGCGCCCATTTTTCTGATTGTAAATAGTTTAATTTAATTATATGTTACGGCCGCTGCTTCTTGGCATAGAGGTAGTGTGTTTTCCTCTTGATCTGGGCGTCCTAAATTCGTGTCCCGGTTAGGGGAAGAGTTCTTCCTCTGTGTTCTATCTGTGATGCGTGAGGAAATGCCCTCTGTGCATGTGAAGCATGGAGAAGGTAAGTCGTATTTTTGGTCTAAATTGGCGCTACTGAACAAACAAGAGACGATCATTTGGGCTGAAATCGCTAACAGACAACTTCTAGTTTGTTTATAAAGGGTCATAAGTAGCAACAACAATATCATATGTTAATTCCATTTAAGAAAAACAATTGATTTTGTTAAATGGAAGAAAAAATGTGATTTATAACTTATGGTGAGATCGACTACCGAGAAAACATTATTGTCTATTCTTTAAGACAAACAAGATATTCCCAACTATTTTAGTCCCAGATGGAATTCGACTACAAAAATATCAAATGAAACTTGAAAGCAAAAAATATAATAGAAAAAAAGAAGGTAGTAAATTATTTAAAAGTTGAGCTTGCAAAAATTAAAATGCTCACAATAGACATTTATCGTTTAGTGATTTTTCCCAAATTATTTTGTTTGGAAATTATAAGAAATTAGAAATATGATCATTGGAGAAACTTTTATGAAATAAATAATACTTTTTTAATTATTTGCTCAAAAATATGTGGTATGAATAAAAAAAGTGCTTGTTTATACGACCTTGTTCGTAGCATTCGTTGCAGGAATTTCAAAACAATACAAGAGTAAATAATGAAATGGTTTTTAATATCTTTAATGCATAAAATAATAATGCGCACATTCATAAATAATATGGATATAATTTTTTTTTTCATATTATACACAATGACTATTATTCAAGAAAAACTTAAATCAAGTAACAAAAATCCAAAATCATCTAATTGCTAATATATATTAAGTGAAAATTGTTGTCTCAATAAATAATTAATAGCATTGTAAAATTATTTTATGTATAAATTTACAAGGCTAATTTTTAAGCTAAAAATAGCAACGATCTAATTTAAAGTCTTCCATTGAGAGCAGTGAAGTTACTATCAAGGTTTTTTTAAGCCAGAAAATTTCATGTTTTATTCCCACTCATTGACCGTAAAGTTCACTTAATTTTATTCAAACACTAATTCTTTTAAATAAATAAGGATCAGGCATAATTGTTAGTTATGAATATATTTATGCATTTGATTTGGCAATCAGCATTTATTTAATGTGCAGAAACGTTGAATAGTATACAAAATAAACGAATGAAAAAAAAAGGTTCGAAAATAGTTACTTTAAGAAATTGGTAAAGAAAAACGGTGTAAATGTTACCATCAGTGTATGAAAACCGGCATTCCGTAAAATATCTGGGAATTTCATAGAATCCTGAAACTGGCCGACAATCTATCAAACGGTTAAATACTTTTCAGATATCAAGATGGACCATCTTGATATCAAGCCTAATATCAAGATGGCAAAGTATGAAATACAGCACTGATGCAAGAAAAGTGTGTTAAATAAGACTGGGAGAATTTCCAATGTTGGATTAAACTAGCAAAACGGTGAAATGTTTACCACATACATTTCCATTTCTGCTATAATGCTTGCGTAAGTTTAGAGGCAGTAAATAATATATATGCACACACACAAAGCATTATCAAAAATTTTTTTTATTTGTTATTAATGTTTGTAAAGATGAGGAAAGTGTTAATTTGTGCACATCTTATTAAAAAAATAATGAGCTATTTGAATAATAGAAATATCATGGCCTTGTCTCTCATGTTTCGCATAGAGCAACGAGCATTCGATAAAAAGCTTAGAAACTCTCTGGAACGCCGGTTTTTCATACCACAGACGGCAACGAATTTATTATAAGAAGTATATCAAGAAAGAAAGATTCGCTTATCTTTGGGGGGGATAATAACTTAAGCAATCAAAATGATATTTGAATCATCTACAACAGAGCATCATAATTGGCATTAAATATATATATATATATATATATGTATATATATATGACTTATATAGTAATTGATATCGGTATTGATAGGATATCCATCCACTATGGAATCTGAGTTAATTATTGGAGGTTTAGAACTTGGTATGTAATTTGGTCCGATTACTAAACCCAAATTACATTTAAATGTTAACTAACTAAACCGATTAACTGGTGAAAATACATACATAGGCCGTTTAGGCAATCTAATGACTTTAGAATTCATTATATCTACAAAAATTTTAATGTGAAATTATGTTGGTCTAATGTACTTTGAAATGTGCTGGAATGTATTATCAAAATGTCGTTAGAATTACATTTAGCTCAATTACTGCAACTATCAAATGCTACAAGTGTTGCAATTCAATAATGCATCTTAAGATGTTGTATATATTACACATGATTAAAAATTTACACATGATTTAAATATTACACATGGTTAAATATTCAAACAGACAGAAGTGAAAACAAAGAGGACAAAATTGTAGATATGTAAAGGACATATATATATATATTGTCTCCAGAATAAGATAGAGGAAGCAGCAGACCCATATTGACTATATATGGGTGTTTAGTTTAGTTACATTAACGTGCCATTTTAAGGCAACACGAGGGCTATTTTAGGACGAACCTCGTCATTTTGAACCACCGTCAGATGACGAGGATGACACCTGAACTGTCATACGAAATTGCTCCCCAAACCATAATTCCAGGAGTACGCCCTGTGTGTCTAGGCCGCAACAACCAACAACAGATCTCCACTCCGTTGTCCAATGAGCTCTAGCTTGACACCACTCACGTCGCAAACGGCAGTGGTTTGGAGTCAGTGGAATGCATTGTACAGGGCGTCTGGCTCGGAGCTGTTCTTGAAGTAACCGATTTGTAACAGTTCGTTGTGTCCTTGTTTTGCCAACTGCAGCTCGAATTTCAGCTGCAGACGCAGTACGATTAGTCACAGCCATACGCCGAATACGACGGTCTTCCCTCTCAGTAGTACCACGTGGCCGCCCGGAACCTGGTCTTCTTGAGGTATTACCTTCCCTTGACCACTGCCGCCAATACTCATGCACAGTGGATACATTCCTGCCAAGTCTTTCAGCAATATCGCGGAAAGAAAACCCACCTTCTCGTAGCTCTACAACACGACCTCGTTCAAACTCAGTGAGCTGTTGATAATGGCTTCTTCGTCTTCTCAGAGACATCCTTGACTAACATTAACCCACTACGTCAAATCTCAACTGTAAATAACGATCATGAACCTTACAGCGCTTATTTAAAGCAAACCTCATTTGCATGTTCATAGTGTCACTACTAGCGCCACACTTACGCGCGTAGCTCTAAATTTGAATCGTTTGCATCTTTCAGATGTATAAACACGCCTACCAAATTTCGTTCATCTAGCACAGCTCCTTCCTAGTGATGGGATTTTTTTCCATCAGAGTAGTATAATTCTTGTCAAGCATACAAAACAAAGATAATGCTGTAATAAATTTCCTAATAAGGATTTTTCTTCCGAATAATTTATCGAAAGCATTTAAAGGCCTTTAGAACTGCGTTATGTTAAATTGAAAATAATTAATAAATAGATTTATTTACTCAAATGCATATGATATTTTAAAAATAATAACAAGTCATTTAAACAAAGTAAACTCAAATATTTACCGGTCAATTGTCTGAAACTTCATATCGCATTTACTGAAAATTCAATAAAATGTAAAATATGTAATAAATAATATTTTAAAATGCGGTAAGATCTTATAATTGCGAAGTTCCAATAGAAATTTTAAGAGTTGATTTATAAATATGTAATTATTTTAAAATAGGTATTTTTAATGATAGTAAAATGGCACTGAAATGATTATTATATAGGATAAATATATATATTTAGTATTGAACACATAAACATAGTTCTAATTTACAGTTTCTGAACATAGCGAAATTATTGAATGTATTCATATTCCGATGTTTCAACAAATAAAATAAATAAATTTATCTAATGGAAACATAATTAAACTGAAATAAAATGTAACAATTTCTAATTGTTAAACATTCAAATATTTTTGATTACAATTTCTAAATATTAAAAATAAATTTTTGTAACATAGTTGACAATGAAATGAAAGGAACTACAAATTTTTGTTCATATACAGAAGTTCAGTTTTCAGGTTAGGAAAATTATTACTGTATTTTTTATTGCATTTAGATACATAAAAAATTGGTAATAATTGTATTCAAGTCATACTGAGTTTCGAATATTTAAATCCATATTTTCATTGAAAAAAAAGTAATTCAATTCAAACGACTGTAAGATTCAAGAAAATAATGTGAAATATGTATTTCGAAATTTCTTTCGAAACCTTGAATATAGTTAGGAAAAAGACTATAAAATCTTAGAGCCATTTACACATTACTTTTTTTATTGAAAAATTTATAAAATTCACTTTCACAACAAGGTATCATACGGATTTACAGAAGTAAGTATGAAACAAATTAGATAAAGAAAGAAAAAAAAAGGAAATTTAAAAGTCATGAAGGATTACATATATCAGCAATAAATTTTCCGACATTTTGAAAAGCACATCTAGTGGAAATAAATTGGTGAAATTCTAGCGGCTAATTTATATTAATGCCCCTGACAGCCAGTCTTAAATTCTGTATTTCTCTGACAAACTTGGAACATAGAAGAAGCACAAGTTCAACATCTTTCATCCAATATTATGACCACCGAAAAATGACGTAGTCAAATTAAATTTGAACAAATTGAATAATATAATGCGAAAATAAAAATAACATAAACTAACAAGTTAAATAGCTACTTTAATACTTTGGGTTTGTATAACACCTCCGAAACAGAGTATATTAGTAATATGCTGTTAATTTAATACAAATATAACATATAGTTAACATATAACTTACAGGATACGTACAATGTGTAATTTATATCTTAATTTTCCATTGAAAAGAAGCATTTTTTAGAATTATTTATTTTCAGCATTTTTTTCAGATGTAACCCATCAAAAACAACTTTTTCATCTGCTCCTGTTCCATTACCATGGGAAAGTATATAATTGAAAAATATCTACTCACACAAAGCTTCTGAACACTTTTTTTACCCCTAATGAGTCATCCTCATCCCAACAATAACCATTTCATTATTGTAGTCTGGTGGAGCTCTAAAGATCTATTAAAAGCGGAAAAAGTATGACGCAGTGCTTCAGATTACTGAGGACAAAACTGTCCTAAAGACTAAATAACAACCTGAAGGGCACATTAAGAAGGCTTTCGAAAACTATTTTCGCTAATGAGTACCCAATAAGAGACTCAAAGTAGGCACTGGATGTGTGCTGACCGAATAACAATACAGAATGACGGAATCTTTGCCTATTCTTGCCATGTCTCGGCATTATAGGATCTATAATTTCCGGAGAGAGTGTAGATTTCATAGCATGTTCAACAGCATTTCTGGATCATTATACCTAAAGTTATATTTCAGAACTGTTATGTCTTATGAGCCATATATATATATATATATATATGGCTCA
>JAPMOQ010044403.1:5203495-5216922 GCA_026543055.1 Argiope trifasciata
CGTGGAATTATTCTTCATTCCAAAGATTCCAATTTCTTAAAAAAATATTTAAATTTCTTGCTTTTTTCTTAAAATAGAGTTTGAAACAATATTATTTTTAGTTCCTTTCGATATACATATTCTTGCATAAATTCCACTTATTCATAACCATTAATATTGAACAAATTATTATAATTTCAGCAGTTATCACAGATATTAAATTACAAACTTAATCATACTAAAAGTGTCTTTATTTTAAAGCATAAAAAATGCTTTTAAGAAATAAATTTCATCATTTATCCACATTCCCCCATTACAACTTAGAATATTAGCTTTTCCTGACAATGTTTCTCGCTGTTATATCCAACTACATCAGGAAACCGTTTTGCAATCCCACCTAGGAGAGAACCGGGTAAACCATTAGAATGGTAGGAGCCAATTCGACGCAAGGCGTCAGATTTCTCGCCAACAGTCTAATCCTGATGACTAAATAACACCCCAAAGGAGATACTAGACACTCCCTGAAAACCATTCTCTCTAATGAGCAGCCATCAGGTGACTCGAGGCTGTGTGTCGGCCGGAAAATAACGGTCGAGTGATGGAATCTTTCTTCATTTGAGCCAAGCCTCATGTCGCTCGATGCCAATACTTTTAGTGTAGACAGTTCTATTGAATGTTTTAATGAACTTCCAAAAACTGTATTGTTTACTTGTAAGGTTCCGCAATACTTTTCGCTTGTTGGATTTTAATATCCATATGCATCTTTAACGTTTCGTTTTCTTGATGGTATGAAGATTAAAATATTGTTTTCAAGATGTATTATATAGAGATAATGGCTGAATTTAGTTAGTAGGAAACAGAATAATTTTGAGATTTACTGAAGAGATTCTGGAATAGGTTTTAATTTATAAAAAGGAGAGAATTAATATGATATTTAGTAGCCTATTATAATGAGCCTAGACGATATTTGAAGTTATAACATTCTTCGTTTTTTATTTTCATTATGTTCCTGCGTTCTTCTTCTTAAGCGTGTCTGCCTTTATTGCATTAAGAATCAAGTAAATAATATAATTATTTAGTGAATCCAGTTTTCTTTAAGTAATTAAACATAATAAATATTAATGTGTTTTGCTATTGCGTATAATCTAAAAGTATGGCAGAAATTCTTTTAAACAACTAAAAGATAATTATAATCCCAATTTAACAAAAAAGGGCAAAAAATATATAGAAAACAATTTTGATTATAGTTTTGTAAAGTCAAAAGTTAATTTCATATCAACATATTGTTTTTCATTGTTTATTATAAATTTGATTGAATTAGTGAGTAAATAATTATTTCTCATTCTTTTTTTAGAAATTTAAATTTAAAAAATAATAAACTTTTGAATTTTTTCCATAATTTGAGACAATTTACGCGATTCATTTTTCTGAAAATAAAATTACCATTCATTTTCGAAAACCATTAATATATTTCAATAAGTTAAGATTTGATACTACATTTCAAATCTGTTGAAATTTTGGTTATTGTGCATTACTTTTAGCTTTTAATTCTTAAAAAAATTGGTATGTGAAAATATTTAGTTTATACTACTAACTAATTATCAAAAGAAATTTACATGTTTCAAGGAAAATAAACAAACATCCTTACAAAACAGCCCATTTGTATATTCCTATGAATTATCTGTAAAGTAAAAATTGTATCGATCATGAAATTAATGTGACAACTTTCATAAACTTAGATAAACAATTTCCTTCATATTATAGTAATTTTTTTTTAATAAAAATATGCTTGTATATCAATCTTATTGACAGGCCTACAACGATTTTTACGTCTTTTGAAGACTCTATCTACGATATTTTCCACTAAATTAAAAAATCGTTTCATGGGACTATTGAAGATAAATATGTTTTTAAATTTTGTATTCAATATGTATGTTTTTCCAAATTTCAATTCATTAACCTTAGAAGTCAATTTGATATGCGAAAATGTTTCATTTAAATAAAAAATTATAACTTTTTAAAAATTACTGCGTTTTTCGTTCGTTAAAAGTTAAGATAACTTTTCACCTTATATCTGAATACTAAAAAAAAACGTTTCCAACGTAATAACTGCTAATTGCATATTGCTCACAGCTTGAAAAAGATTCAAAGAACTTAATGTATAAGTACACACTTGAAGCTTTAAAAATCGTTCAAAATAAAGAATATTTTTATTGATTCAACATGTTCTCTGATCCTTTTGCTATGAAATGATACCAAGATGTTGTCAGTATTTGAAATACTTCTTTAGTTATACAGATTTGTTCTCGAGCTACTTTCACTAAAAACTCTAGTTTCCTTTTTTTCTAAACTCAATTTATAAAGAATGACATTTTCCAACAATGTCGCTTCATTCAAACAATCATAACTCGAAAGAATTGTGCGCCTGTACAAATTAGAATTTAAGACATCATGTTTAAAAAAATATGCTAATTTTATTATTAAGTATCAATTAAATAATTAAAAAGTAATGTCATATATATTTTCACACTAAACTTAGTTTAAGCATACATTAATGACCTACTGCAGAAAAACGGAATTTTTTAAGTTAATTTTTTTAAAGTCTTCTAGTATGTACGAGTACCTTAACTACGATACATTTTAAGCATGTTTCAGGTTGCAGATAGTATTTTTTTTAAACAAAAAGACATTCATCATTCATAAAACAATATCTACATAATCTGATCTGTCCCTTCTATTGGACCGAGGTGGCCTGATGGACTCGACTTCGAAACCGGGGGGTTTCATGTTCGAGACACGATTCCGCCGAGGAACCTTCGTGTGAGGGGATCTCTTGTACGTTAAGTCTGTCCGGCCAAACGTCCTCCCTCTGGTGTGGAGTGGTGGTGCCAGTTCAGGTGTCTTCCTCGTCATCTGGTCGTAGGCCAAAATTACAAGCTCCATCCCAAAATAGCCCAATTGTTGCTTTACAACGAGACGTTAAAATAACTAAACTAACTTTTACCTTCTGAAACCTAATTTGTACCTTCTAAATAAAAAAAAAATCCCTTTTGATTTCAATGAATACGTTTACGTTTAAAAGTACATTTAAAAAGCTGGTATCTCTAATATTCTAATGTTAAACATAGATTTTTTTATCGATTTGCTTTAGGAATATAAGATAGAATTTTAATTATAATAGATCTTTCTCTATAATCGAAACTGAAGTAAAAATGATATAAGTTGATGAAATTGAGCGACAATCAAACGAAGAAAAAATGCATTTTCCATTATTAATTTAGAAGTTATTTCTCTTTATCTCATATTTCTTATGTTCCACTATTGACTTTAGTCGTCATTTTTACATAAATTGTAATAAATCTATTCTTTACATAAAATTTTCTCTTGTAAAAATTAAATTATAACATAGAAAGGAAGCGAAATAATCCTCTTATATCTGAAAAATTAGTTTGCTGGTCTCTAAAACAACATGAGTGCTATGTAGAATGGAATAAGAAGAGGTGATGAAATAGAATTCATTTTTTTTTTCTACTGCTCAAAGTAGATGTGATTCAGCTGGTTTAATACAAATAAATTATCAAAACTTGAGCTTGCTTGTCAGATGTATGTATTAAAAAATTAAAATATTTCTACAATGTGGAATATTATTTTGGTATTGGAAATTGCATGAAATTCTAATGAAGATTTTTCAATTCATTATGCATGCCATGATATGTTAACTAATATTTCAGTAGTTAAATGATATTATACATTTCTCATTCGCAGAGTTTTATGATATAACATCTACCACAATTATAAAGTTAAATTTTGGTGGGAATAAATGAATATGAAACAGTTAATTTGTTATTTTAAGTTGAAACATCAAAACATTTGAATTCGATTATGTAATTTCACCATTAAAAAATAAAACAACTGTGTTCATTCATGCATATGAATATCTTAAAAATTGAAAACTGAAAATTTTAAGTAGTATGTTATTCAAAATATTTTTAAGGTGTAACACCGGAATATTTTTTTTAAAATTTTATCTTTAAAAACTAAATTTTTTCAGAGTATGTCATTAATTAACTCATTTCAGTAAGAAAAAAATCCTATTACACTAATTATTAATTAATTAATTAATATTTAATGAGCTAATTAGCATATTTTTTGAAACATGATTTATAAAATTCTAATTTGCACAGACATGTAATTCTAGTTTGAAATTATGTCTAATATTATTCTTCCTGTTGTCTTCCTCTATCAAGTTATAAAAATATATCCTTCTTTTAAGCAATTTTTCCTCAACGGTGAATAGGAAAAACGAGATTTTTCTATATTTTTAACTTTTAAATAGCCATTAAAAATTTATTTCCATAAATATAACTATGATTCAGGCACGAAAAATCCACCGTTTCATACAATTGATTGTTTTGATATATAAATAATTGTGTTTGGTTAATTTTTTGTTGAGTTACGATTGTTTGAAGGAAGTAACATAGTCGAAAATAGTTCTTCCTAAAATGAGTTTAAAAAACCTAAAACTAGAGTTTTTAGTGAAAGTACAAGAAAAATCCTTACAGCTCGACAAATATCCCGAATACTGACAACATTTTAATATAGTTTGAAAGTTAAACAATCAGAAAACATTTTGAAGTAATAAAAATATTCGATGTTTTGAACGATTTTCCAAGTTTCAAGTGTTTACGCGTACCTGAATGTTTACAACTTTCAAGTATTTATTGCAAAGTATGTCGATCTGATAACTTTGAAAATCCTATTTTTTTCTTGTAGGTTAAAACAAAAATAATGCATTACATTTTGTGCAAATATAATTTTATTTAGGCTCTGACTTTTTTTCTTCAATTTATGATTATTTTTATTTTTTCGAATTGCCATATATGAAGCTAAATGATGATTAATTTAATTCATGATGGTAAAATGAAACACTATTTTAGTTACTTATTTTGGATCTCAGGTAGATCTCACACGCAAAAAACAATGCTTATCACATTTTTTTTACCTGTCAAAGGTAAAAAATATGCTTACAAACATCATTTTTTGGAGAATTCCAAAATTCTCCAATATGTTTTGTGTTGGAGTGTAAATTTAAAATTAGCTATGCAATTCTAGGTATAACAATAATTGTGTTCATATTTTTAAAATAAGAAAGATTTTTCAGTAAATAAAATATTAAAATTCTTAAAATAATGTGTTGCATTTGTATCTTCTAACAAGAATTTAACATTTTTTTGCTATTAAATATAATCAGTATTAATATCCATTTTATTTCTGATTCTTTCTGATTCATTCTTTCCTGCTATTATGGTATAATTAGATTATACCTTGCTAAATTTCAATTGTGCTTCTTTTATTTATTTTATTTTTTTTCTAAATCATGCTTTAAATGGTAATATATCAATATACCAAATATAATGTGTACACATTAATGTACAAAGATATGTCTATCTATCTTTATACTAGTTCTTAACATGTATGTTTAAAATGCGTTGATAGCCGTGCTACGAAAGTCACAGGTCATTTTAACCATTGTCATCGTCACTAACCCTTTATTTTTCCTATAACTGTCTAATATTTTACATCACATTGTTTTCTATATACCTTTATACACTTAAAAAATAAATATGATTTAATAAATATAAAGTAATAGGTTTTTTCAAGAACGATGTTTATCATAACATGCAATTTTAGAAGAAAACATAAGTTCCAAAGTGTTTACTTTTTTCAATGATAATATATTTTGAAAACTTTCGAAAACATATCTACATATCAAGAAAAATATCTGCAAAATGTATTGACAGATTTTTCATATTAATACATTCGTCAGAAAATTTAATTTGAGTGTAAATGAAGAATAGTCTCGTATACCTCACCTCTCCATTAAAAGTTAAATAAATAAGAGTAGCTTTATACTCAATACGTAAACATTTATTTGATAATTTTATTTCATAAATTTTTAAGCGAACTAAGGATTTTAAAGACCGAGAATATTTTTATCTTGTAATTTAGCCTTATATAATAAGCCCTTTATAAATTAAGAAGCATTTCATTCATACAAGAATTGTATACATAAGTTTGAAAGGTCGAAATCTCATTTATCCCCTTTTTAAAAAGCAATTGAAAATAGCTCCTATGACAACAAACCATGAGCCAAGATGTTATGTTTGAAGCAATATTAATAAATAAATTGTAGATGAATATGACCAGCGCAATTTTATGAATTCTTCCTTAAAATCATAGAAATAATAAAATATTTCTAGGAAATAATTGAATTCGAAAACTAATATCCTTTCGCCGAGTCTCTTAGATTGTTAAACTATCTGCAATCAAACGCTGTATATTAATTTTATACAACTAGGGCTAATTTTGAAATTTTCGATTAAACCTCAGTCTCTCTCAGGTATTAACAATTTCCTGAGTTCATTTAAAATCTTCTAATAATAGATGCCGTACTTGAAAAAGAAGATTCATCTGTTAGCAATTTATAATATCCGCTAATACCCCGACAGCTATATTAACTTTAAATTAAAAAGCTCAAAGAAATAATGATTAAATAAATGTTTGGAAAATTTCTTTAGAGGAATTTTAATTAAATCTGTATTAAAATAATTTAAAAGCATTGCCTGAAAATTTTTTCAAGTTCCTAGAATGGTCTAAATACCTGCATTAGAAGAATAATTTTAATATCGATCTAATCTTTCGAGTTTCTGTTGTTATATATATATAATAATTTTTTATAATTTAGGTTTTTAAAACATTTAATATGGAATAAAACTCTTAATATAAATAATAGTTTTGAAATGAAATCCTTACGGATAAATTTGAGCAATTTCTCTTCTATCATAGAAGAGCATGAAGTTTTTATATTAATATTAATATTTTAACTTGAATCATTCTAGCTAGTATTCAATGCCATACTGTGACGCTCTATTCATATTGATGAAATTGAATCTAACCAGAGAACATCGTAATTAATCAGGCAACTCTCATAAGGGAATAATCAGTATTACGGGATTAGATAGCGTTTTATATCAAGGACACTTGTTTCAATGAATGTGTGCTGATGCTGTCAGGAGGCGACAATTGCAGACAGTTTGGGTAATATAATGGCTGTAAAGGTGGATCAATGACCCTGTCTATACGAGTGATAGACGTACAAATTCTCAATTAAAAGCCACATGTTCCTGCTTATAAACGGTATATGTTTTACATAGACTTTGCAGTGTCATTAATTATGTCTCTCGGGTCTTTATGAAGATATTTTCTGAATGGCTTTTGAAGGCATGTCTAAATTAGCGGAAGAATATAATTTTTTGAAATTTATGTTTAGAACATATAATAAAGTATATTGTTACAAATATGTAGCATAGCAACCTTGCGCTTTTAGTCTAAGAGAAAGAAAAATGAATTAAGTTATTATTAATGTATGTCAGTGTTTCTCAACCTTTTAGTATTCACGTCCCAATTTTCTATCATAATTTTCATCGCGCCCCTCCCCCCGTATACAATAAAATGTATACAATAATAATGTATTTTGGGTATTTTGGCGCTAAACCTACACTACAACCTTAATTTTAAACTTTACAAATTACCAAGAATACGGAAATTTATTGACATTTTGCAACACCGTTCCTCAGCATTGATAAAACAAGAATCCTACGCCTCTTTATTGCTCATGCGTCCCGCCATGTCGGGCATTCTCACGGTTTCGCGAGAAGTTTCGATTTGTCTGGAATTCGTCTGGTCAGCGTAAAAGCTAAGTTAGGAGCGTGCGCAGATGTGAACAAATGTTTTCTCATAAGGAGAAGGAGAAAGTTCTATGACGCCAATTTCAATTCCAGACAATCTCATTCGAGTCGATCCTTCTATTGCTATTGAATCTATTCTGAATGTGTATGTAATTTATATTTTCGTGTGATTGCAATTCACTGTATTAAATATTCACGGCCGCAGACTTATGCAGAATCATGGATAAATTTTTAAGCGGGCGTAAGCGAGCATTAGACGATAGACAAGCACCAACAAGTACACAGACTAGCGTGGTTCCGAAAATAAAATCAAGAAAATATTCACAAGTATACTTAAATTTTGGGTTCACTAGTACTGAAGTAAATGAAGAAAGGCCCCTGTGTATCATTTGGTCAAAAATGTTGGTGGCAGAGAGCATGAAACCTAATAAACTTAAACGAGATTTGGAAACGCTTGATAGTGAGTACGTAAACAAACCCAGAGAATTCTTTGAATTAAAATTAAAATCATATGAAAAGCAAAAATCATTGTTTAAAAAAACTTTGTCCCTGAATGAAAAAGCTTTAATTGCCTCTCACAAAGTTTCATATAAAATAGCCATATGTAAAAAGCCTCACACCATTGGTGAAGAGCTTATTTTGACAGCTGCAATTGAGATTGTAAAAATGATGTTTGGAGATAATTTTGCAAAACAATTGCAATCTATACCTCTTTCAAATGATACTGTTGCCTGTCGATATGCTGATATAGCTGAAGATATAGAGTGTCAGCTTTTGCTGAAGTTACGTGACAAATAGTTTTCAATACAACTCGATGAGGCAACAGATAGTAATAAAGATGCTCATTTAATTACCTATGTGAGATTTTGTGATGATTTGTCAGTTGTAGAAGAATTAATTTTCTGCAAACCTATAGAACTCAAACAACAGCACTCCCATTATTTGCTATCTTAAATGGTTTTATGAACAAGGCAAACATAGAATGGAAAAATTGCGTCGGAATATGCACCGATGGTGATCGTTCTATGTCCGGAAGATTCCAAAGTATTCAAGCACTTGTGAAACAAAAATCGCCACAGTGCATCTGGACACATTCCATGATCAACAGAGAAGCTTTGGCTTCCAAGGAAATGAGTTATGGTTTCAATATTGTGTTAACTACAGTTGTAACCGTAGTAAATTATATAAAAATGAGACCCCTGAAATCAAGAATCTTTTCCGTACTTTGTAAAGACATGGGTTCAGTACATTCAGCGTTACTATTTTATTGCGAGGCAAGATGGTTATCACGAGGGAAATTTTTGTAACGTGTTTTTGAATTAAGAGAAGAAATCACCGTTTTCCTAGAAGAGGAAAACAGACCGAAAGCTGAGAATTTTCTCTATAGTTTATTTGTGATGAAATTGAGCTACATGGTCGACATATTCGAGAAATTAAATGACTTGAATCTTCAACTGCAAGGAGCAAATACACATATATTGGATACGAGTGATAAAGTTAAAGCTTTTTGTAGGAAATCTATTTTGTTTTGTATGTGTGTGTGTGTGTACTTTCCTTTCAGTCACTTAATCATTTTTTTAAATAACATTTTCTCTTGGATATGTTGGCGCCCCCCATTAGTGTGCTCGCGCCCCCCTACGGGGGGCGCCCCACAGGATGAGAATCACTGATGTATGTGAATGAATATCAAGTCAATGATCTATTTGGCAATAAACATGGTAATCATTTGACGACTTTGGAGATGAAAATACTTGAAAACAGAAGAATAATGACATTTTCTCCATTAAAAGTTCAAATCCACGGATCTTTTTAGAAAATATACTGTTAATAGATTTTAAAAGATGAAGAGGACACTTGTGAAGTCTATTCTTTGCATGAACTGTTTCTTGATTATGGACCAATTTGTCTAGCTGCTCTTTGACAGATATTATGCTTTTGTTGTTTGCGCAAAACCTACTTCTGATATTATCTAAAATTACAATTATTTTAGAAGAAAAACTAAAATTATTTCAGAATCCAACTAAAAAAAATAATAACAAAAATAAGCATTATGAAATTAAAACCTATTTTTGAAGCAAATCAAGATTAAACTTGTTTCGAAAAAAAAAAAATTATTAAAGAAACGAACTCTAAATTATATCGGAACCGAAAATAAAAATTATTTCCGATTCAAACTAAAAAAGTAAAGTGTAAATAAAAGAATAATTGTATTTTGTGAGCACAAATGCTGCTACTACTAAAACACATATGAATCTAAAAAAATTCTATTAGTTAAAATTCTATTACTATTAGTAAAAAAATTCCAAGTTTAAAGGAAATCAATAAAAGGATAATAATAATTTAATAGTAAAAATAAAAATAAATTCTTTTTATTTCATCCGATTTTTGAAGGTTATTAGAAAGTAAATGCCACTCTCTAGATATTCTTTCTTCCCAAGTCATTTCAGCAACTAAAACAGGCATAGCATTTTCAATCACCAAAAGTCCATATTTCTTCTGTTTCAGCAACTGTTTCACCAACCTGTATAGACCAAATATAATACTCGCCTCAATGTTTTCATCTTTTCGTTCAAATGGGACGTATAAATAACAGATGTTCTGCATGAATAATCCTAAAAATTCTGTGTTTATCATTTTTTTTTTATAAATAGGAACACAGAGATTTAAAAAGGACAAATAAATCGTTAATGGACATGGTATTTTAAACGTCAAATCAATAAATAATTCTGTCATAAAACCAATGCCAATCCTTTTTATCTGTACTAACATTTTGTTTGGTACTTAGGATAGCTGCTCATTGCCCAAATTAATGTTTATATTACTATTTCTCCGTGTTTCAATATTATTCTTTCCCACTATGTTAATGATCATATCGCTTTATCTATAATATTTTAATATATTTAATCTTATTTTTCGAATTATATTGTTTTTCTGTTTTTTCTAAAATTTCTTATTTTAACTTTATTTGTTAATACTGAACCAATTCTTAATTTACAATAATTTCCAACGCATTTTTCCTGTACTTCTTCTGAATTCGAGAATTTTTTTTCATTGAATGAATACTTCACCTGATGGAAATATCGCAAGGATCTAGGTCAGGGTATCACTAATTCCATAATGAAATGTTTTGATATATACTGCCATATACGGATAGATTGTAATCTAAAGCCATATATTGATGTGTGTTTTGCGATGGGAGCTTCGAGTTGTTTTATATATATTAATTAATTGAATAATCTTTTACAATTTCTGCAGGTTTTTTAAATGTATATAGTTTGGTTTCTCCATTTATTTATAAAGGTGGGACAACCAAATTTATTCCTATTCAATTCAATTATTATTTAAACTAATTTTAGAACATTATTCATGTAATATTTTTATTGAATAATCAATTTTAAAATGTAAAAATGGTGGCACCTGTAATTTTAAAAATATTTGAAGCGTTAATAAAAATTATATGCATTTCCTGAGTGATCTAAGTAATATTAATGACTGATAACAACAATTATATTGAACAGGCAATTGTCATTTTGTTTATTTTTTTAGAGGGTTATGGTGGCCATTTGGTAAGATATCGGCTTCGGAAAAGAAGGATTTCAGGTTCGAGACCCTAATCCACCGAAGAAACGTCGTTTAAGAGGGTCTGTTGCACGTTAAATCCGTCAGGCCAAACGTCTTTGCAATATGTGGTGTGGGGTGGGAGGTGCCAGCCCATGCGTTGTCTTCGTTGTCTGACCGTGGTTCAAAATAATGAGGTCTCCCCCCAAAAGAAGCATCTCTTTGCTTTACAACGGGATGTTAGTAGAACTGAACCAGGCTTTAAAATTTATGTTCTACATCATTTATACTTGATATACTGAAAAAAGGAGATGGAAAAAACGCCGAATGATTCAGATTGGCGAAATGTACTTAGAAAAGGGAAACCGTATGTCTTCGTTTTATAATTTCAATAATTTGCGGAAATGCAATACGAGCATTCAATAAAGAGCAGGAACATAATTCCAGTATTTTCTCACCACGATTTTCAATTGTATCATTGCCTCTTATTGTTTTAAACGTGTATAAGTACAGTTTCTATAAATATGTTTATTATTAATAATTAAATGGTTATGTGCTAAGAAATCAATTAGAAAATTTATTTGATATTTTTTTTTTAGTTATAGATAGAGATTGATAAGTAAAACCTTTATAGGCCTACTGAAATATTTTAGATTTCAGATCAAATATTAAACATTCTGAATACATATAATGCTCTTATAAACATCCGAATAATAACTTATTTTTGGAGGAAATTGATCAATGCTTTTTAAACAGCCGGTAGCATTATGATAAATAGTTTGAATATGATTAGTAAATGTGTTTACTTAATCAGCAATATATAAACATATTTCGCAGAAAATAACAAATAATTTAAAATAAGTCAAATATTTACTAACATATACACTGAGAATTCTTACCGAATGAACTTAAAAATGAGTTAAATATTTAAATTGAATATGTAATAAGTAATCTCTTACAATAAGAAAATACCTTTTTATTGCAGAAATATGATTGAAGTTTTGAGTTATTTTATAAATACTCATTTATTGAAATTCGAATTCATTAATTATTGTAAAATGGTGCTGAAATATTTATTATATAAAACAAATATATATATTTAATATTTGCAGCCGAAAAACATTTCAATACTTTGTTTTGTGTACATTGCAATGTCATTGAATTTATTTAAATTCCCTCTAGAACTTCCAGAAAATGCCTTCTAAATACATAGTTGCATCTGAAAGTAAATGGAATTACATGGAAACAAAATAAAATAGTATTTAAACAATTTATTATCAATGAATAATTCATAAATATTAAGAAGACTTTTCAAACAGACAATTTAAAACTCATTTTTAAAGGTACTGATTAACATTGTTTACAGTAAAATTAATAGGCTTCTGAAATTTGTATAGATAGTTCTTAATATTTACCTTTGTATGTATATAAAATGCTTCGTTTGGAAAGAAAACAAATCTGTCGTTTGGCAGTTAAATGTTAAAATCGTCTTTTAAGGAAACTATTTTATATCCTACTTCAGGAAGTTTAGCATTGCATTGTATGAAATTTCTTGAAATCAAAACCAGAATTCCCAATTAGTTGTTTTGAGTAATATACCATTCAGTCACATATAAAAGTATACAAATATATATTTTGAAACAATTTGTTTTTCATGAAGAATTTCAATATTTTTAATGAATAAGAGTTCAAATGCATAAATAATAATTTAGATATTGCATTAAAATTCACATTTAATCCTGCAGGTGTGTTCGTATGTAGCTTTCGATTGATACTACACAGAAAGCAATATATATATATATATATATATATATATATATATAATTTTTCAGAAATTTCTATTCCGTCGCCAAGCTCTGAAATTACTCACGCTACACTGAACCTTAAATAATATAAATGGTTTAAGTTATATATTAATAACATTAGAAACTAAGTAGAGAGCGAATTGAAGTTTATTTTTATAAATTCCATGTTTCAGATATACTCCTTCAAAAACATATGTTTCATCTGTTTCAAATTATTGTGTGCAAGTTTGCAATTGAACCATTTGCACACACTCAAGCATAACACTTTTGAAAAGCGTTTTTTCCCGCAATCAGTCAATGTCACCATAACAAAAATATGTTTCATTATTTCTTTCTG
>JAPMOQ010044403.1:5217322-5227496 GCA_026543055.1 Argiope trifasciata
TAATATTCCTGACTTTTTCTTCAAATTCTCTTGGGTAATATGTTTCACCTTCAAATTCTATTTCTGTCTTTAAGGATGTGATATTGATGAAGAGGGCTTCTTGTTGAGCTTTCAGGTGAAGTGGCATAATGCCGGTAATGACCTGTAAAGCTGCAGTCGGTGTTGTGCGGTATGATCCAGTTATATATAGGAGGAAGATCCTTTGAATAGATACTAATTTTCTTTCCAATCTTGGAGAAGATGAAAGTGACCAAGCATTTACACCATGCAGGAGCATCCTCTCAGTGACTGCTTGGTATAGGGTCCTTCTGAATCTTTGTTGTAGTCCCCAGTGGGGACCCAGTGGGAAGTTCTTGATACTGGCTGATGGCTTTAGAACCTTGTTCTTGTATGTGGGAAATCAAGTTTAACTTTTCCTCTAATATTACTCCCAAGTATTTGAGAGATGATGTTCGTTTAATAGACTGGTTGTTCCAACGAACAGTTGGTCCCCTAGACAATTTCCCTATTAGTAAATATTGTGATTTTTCTATTGAAATTTCAAAGCGATTTTTATCGGTCCATATTTTAAAAGTTTTGTGTGCTAAGTTTGCATACATTTCCAGTTCTCGCCGAGTTCTCCCGCTGATGACAAATGCGAAATCGTCTGCATATGCTTGTAAATGAATCTCTCTAGACCAATTTGTTTTTAAAATTTCATCTGCTACTATGTTCCAAAACAGATGAGATGTACAAGATCCTTGGGGACAGCCTTGTGTTTGCTTCCATACCGCTGGTCCGTCACTCGTTTATATCGCCACTTTGCGATTGGAAAGGATGTCTATTAAGGTTTCTGATGTATTAGTTCTCGTATGCAGTTTACTGAATCTTTTTCTTATGTTATATTTTAAGTTGTCAAAAGTGCCTTTGATGTCTAATGAGATAACTATGACGTAATGTTCTCTTTCCTTGGCTTCTTCGATGACGTCAAGCAATTTTCGAAGAGCATGGTTTATTGATTTCCCAGCTGTGAAGCCAAACTGGTGAGGGTGTAACACTTACTGTGTATTAAGAGTAAAGTTAACTCTTTGAATTAATAATTTTTCTAATAGTTTTCCTAAAGTCGGAAGGAGAGAAATAGGTCTATAGGACTTCAATCGGTTTTTTTCTTTTCCTTTTTTGTGAAAGAGAACAATTAATCCCGTTTTAAAGGAAGTAGGGAATTTTTTTAGTTCAAGGTATTTGTTCATGTAAATTGTTAATAATTCTTCAAAAATACTGTGGATGATTCCAATAACTATAGAATCAATACCATCATAGCCAGGGGCCTTGTTTTTAGGAAGTGTTTTGATAATATTTCTAATTTCTGTTTTAGTAAAGGCTTCTTCAACATCACAAGGTGTTGAATGGAAATTTGTTTCTTTTTCTACCGTCTCGGGATAAAGCTGTTGTAGGATTGTACTTGCAAAGTCCTTAGTATTTCCTGTAAGTGGATTTTCCAATAAGTTGAAAATTACTGAGGGTGGTTGAGCAATCTTTGTTAAATTATAAGGAGCTCCATAAGGGGAACTTGCATTCGAGCAAAATTTTCTCCAAGCGCTTCTCTTTGCCTGAAGTATTTCTTTTTTGTAGATTGCTCTTTTCTTTGAATAAATTTTCTGGTAATATTCTCTCATATCTCCTGCACTCTTCTTCACGCCTCTCCTCAGTGCATTTAGTTCCTTTTTCTTTATTTCCAGATTTTGATTCCACCAAGAAATATTGAGTGCTGTGGAAATCTTCTTTATGTTGTATGAATGCAGACAAGAGTCAAGTATTTCCTACTGAAGTTTTTCTGTAGCAGCGTCCAGACTATCAGTTGTTGAAGATTCCCGAATGATTTCTATTAATCTGAAATGCTTTCTTCCGAAATGATTGCAGAACTTCTTGTGGCCCCCAAATTTTTTTTTAAATCTAAGATAAGAAAGCTTAGAAATTTCTGAATCGATGATAATTTTAATAAATTTACGATCAATGAGCGATTCATCTACCATTACCTCCCAATTGCATAAGTTAGCCAAGATAGAGTTTGAAGCTAGATTTAGATCTGGCCAGCCTTCAGTATTGTGGCGTTGAAAAGTGGAATCTGCGTCTGGAGAGTTTAGAAGATGGAGGTTTTTCTCCGCTAAAATGTTTTCCAATTGTTATCCTCTATTGTTATTTGCACGGTAACCCCACCGGATACTGTGAGCATTCATGTCAGCACCTATAGTCGGCCGCTACAGCGAAAAGAGTCAAATGAATGTTTCAGCCATCTGGAAAGACCGTAGAGCGAAACTCCAAGGATCCCATCTCCTACTGAATCCTGCCTGACCACTTTGTTGTCTGTGAACCATGTTGCAACTTGTTAGCTACTGTTGTTTTTTGATGCTGTGTGTTTCATATTTACTCTACATATGTGTCGTCTTTGTTCTGCTAATGTAAATAAACGTCACCGTTGTTATCTACTGATGTCTGCTGATTATATTTTTCAAACCATACATTCACTATATTAATGGAACCCGACGGATAGGAAATATCTTGAGTTAAATCTCATTGACTAATCCTTATTGGCTTTGTTGACTGAATTATCGATTCCTTACTCATTCATCTATACCATATATATTCATCATTCAATCCAATGCATTTTTAATATTCGATTAACAGCGGATGTGTCTTCTGAATTTTTATAATTTCCTTAAATTGAAGTCTAGTCTTTCTAGAAGCAAGTAAATTTCTAGAAAGATAATCATAAACCTTATACTGAGGATTGTGTCACAATTCAACAAAGTTTTAAATGTTTTATTTTGGGGCAAATTTCATCGATAGACACCCTTAAATATTAAATATTTGCCACCTCTAATGTCAATGTTTGTTATTCGGCATCTATTAGATTTTATAGAAAACTGCTTTCCTTACTTGAAAAATTATTACGCTGAGAAGAAATATTCGAGATTCATAATAATAATATGTAATATTACACATCACATTCGTAATTTAGGACTTTATGTAATGTGATGTGTTAGTGTGCATGTCTTTTTAATTTTAAGATTTCGATTTTGACATTTTTTTATTCTTTATAACTTAAAAATAATTGGAGCATTTTTTTCTGATAATTATCGTCGTCAATGCATCGTGGTTGAAAAATCCAATTATTCATTTTCAAATATTTCATTAGGTATTAATTAAATATTGAAAAACTTTGGATAGAAATATTGGAAAAATTGTTGGGCCAGTTAGGTAATTATATATATTTCTTCGACTAGAAACAAGTCAAAGCGAGACTCAAAGCCTCAAAACTTCACCAACAATTCTAAAGAAAAAAATTAATAATATTAAACAGAATTGTATTCCTATTTAAAATTTCAAAATACATTCGACTAATTGAGAATGTTTACTGGAATTTAATTATTAATTTCTATCACTCATTAATTAATCAATAAGTGATAAAATTAATAATTAAAGTTCATTGTTTTAAATTTATCACTTCAAAATTTCAAACAAATATGGAAATATTCATTCAATTTGTGAATGGGAGATTTTAACTCCTAAAAATAAAAAGGATATACATAAATATACTGACACTGGAATCCATACATGAATAGAAAGCATTTGTCATTTACTGAGATTTATGAATTATTTGATTCCAATTATTATGTAGTTCTATCGAGTGAGTCTAAAATAAAGTTCACCTCATAATACTTTGAAATTTAGTTTACTCAAATTATGCAATGTGTATGTAATACTAGCTTCCTTGTAGGCGCTAAGTAAAGGAAAGTGGGACTGATTTTATATTTATCTCTACTGCTTTTTCAATAGTTTACCGAGCGATTTTAAACACTTTCAATTTTTATTTTTTGATCATTTGAAAATTATTAAGCTTTATTAGGTCTTTCTTACGCATAGATATAAAAAAAAACAACTTACGGTTATTTTTTTAAAAAATGCTGATACCAAAATAAAAATTTCCAGTTTTTCTCAAGGTCAATAATACGATGCATATATGTCAACAAAAATTTCAACTAACCTTTAGATATATATAGAAAAAATGCAGAAAAAAATTACATATAAGGGAACTTCTGAATAGTAGCAGTTGTATATCTTGATTGTGGTTTCAGTTTCTAAAGTTTTTGAAGGTGCTGAATATGATTTAAAAGCTGTATACGATGCAATAATTTGCACATTTCACTTTTTCTTTCTTATCTAATAAATTATGCAAAATTGGAAAAGCTCCAATGGATACAAGAAATAGTACATTATAAATTATTAATAAATCATACATCAAATGTCATGAAGTTAAACGCCTTGAAACTGTTACTTATGCAACTGGTAGCTTTTATTAGATTAATTAAAGTTGTCGCTATTAATTTTGTCATTCGCATCAAAAATGTGCAAGTAAATCCTTGGCGATTTATCAAGTACTTATAGAGTAATTTTTTTTTCTCATTTCGCAAATGTTATCAATGAACTTTGGTTTCTTTTTTCTTTTTTGAACCTATAAAATACTTCGAAAGAAATTTCATTAAAAACAAACTAGCTGGTACCCGGGGCGTTTCTGCAACAAAAGAAATAATTTTGGAAATATCGTTTGAAATTTAAAATAACTTTCTTGTTTAATTAGGAATGATAAAAAGAAAAACATTCATTTTCGTATCTGAAATTTAATACATTCATTGAAATTGGAGGATATATAAAGAAGAAGCGTAAATAATATTTCTACTATTAAATTATATATTTTTTTAAATTATTATTCATGAACTTTAGATTAGGCAATATTTTTTTTTCCGTTTTCAGCAGAAAACAAATAAATTTCGTGAATTTTCGAATCTTCACCATTCAGCATACAACTGGTTATGTTAAAAACATGGATTTTTTAGGTTCGGTCGGCACACTTGAAGTGATTCGCCTTAAGCCTTGATGATGGTCATCGAGAATGCAAGTCCAATGGGAAACTGTTGTCGTTTGAAATCAAAATCAATGTTGCGGGGAATAATGGGAATACGTGAAGTGAGCACATCTTCTCCGATTGATTTTCTTTTAAGAATAGTTGTCATGCTTCAAGCCTTATATTATTTTTTTTTAATTCTAATATTCATGATCAAGTAGCATGTAAACATTGTGTTTTGGTTCTCGCCTCATGTTGATGTTGAAACTCTGAAACACGTGAATATGCGATTTCTGAACGATCTGTTTAATTTCTCTCCTGTCGTTCCCCGTTTGTTTATGAAGCTCGCTTTTCCTTATATCCAGATGTTGCAATATTAGATCTATTAAGTGACGAACGTTTTTGAGCGCATTTTTTGGCGAAGCAATCGACACGGTATACATTTCTCTAATTGAGATATCCTTTATAGAGTCAATTAACTCAATCTAAATCAATATATTAATCAATTCCAATAATAATAATTAATTAATAATTAACTCCATCTAAATCAATATATTTTTTGAATTGTGATCTTCAAAACACGACAGATATCATTTCAAAAATGTGTTTGTAGAACTCTGGAATTTCTGTAGTATGAAGATAGCTCTCAATACTTTCCAATAGCTTAAATTTTTTTCAAACAATAACTCATCAATAGCTCAAATTTTTTTCACGATTGCAATATAATAATAATATTCTTCGAATACTTAGCGCACGAGTAACTATCTGGTAAATTTGATAAGGATTTAAAGAAAAAATCCTTAGAGTATTTCCGTTAGAGTTCATAAATATTCGATTTCCTTTTGACATAAAAAAATATTTTCCGCATTTAGAGCAATAATGAACCCCTGATTTTTAAGGTGTTCCATTCTTTTTTATTATTTTTACATTCTCTTTCTAATGATTTTCTTCTATTACCTAATTATATTTCTGGTATTACCAAGTTCTCAACATTTTTGTGTTTCTCCTGCTACTATGACAATAGTGTCCTACTGAAATGTCCTGGCACATCTCTTCGTGACATTACGTGAATTATGACGCTAAGAAACTTCTTTTGTTAAATGTATAAATATGATATATTTTTAAAATTCTCAATTAACCAAAGCTGAAAAATAATTCAATATTATTTCTC
Source organism: Argiope trifasciata (assembly GCA_026543055.1). Taxonomy (NCBI): domain Eukaryota; kingdom Metazoa; phylum Arthropoda; class Arachnida; order Araneae; family Araneidae; genus Argiope; species Argiope trifasciata. The sequence goes on from JAPMOQ010044403.1 coordinate 5,223,376, forward strand.
TATAGGAATAAACCCTTTATAGCTAGGCCCAGTCCTTTTAATTATTTTGTTATTAAACGACATCTTTCATACATATTTACTATAACCTTAACGGAAAGTGAAAAATACTTACAAAAATTTACATTCATTATTTCATTATTCTGAAAACAAACATTTCTATAATCTAATTAATTATTATTTCTTATCCTCAAATATTTGTCATATATTAATGATAGTTGATATTTATTTCAATGATTTTATACACTAGATTAAAAAATGGATAAAATCTTAAATATATTTTAATTTAATTGGTAAAATATATAATAATAATGATGCAAAAAAGGTGCACGATTTGCATCGATTACAGAAATGCAAAACTCCGAGCATATACGAAAGAAATAAATCAAAATAAGAGTAATTCCAATTTTTTGGATTTTTTTCTTTTGTCTTTAACATATTTTTAAAATTCAGTTTGATCAAACATAATTGCGAAAAAGAATATTACATTTCTTTTCATATCTTAAATTATGTCTCCTACTGTTTGCAGTTTAGATAGACACCAGAGATTATTATTGTGCATATCGTCAAAGCAATACATATTACAATTTTTTGCTCTCCAAGTTACTGTTTTTTAAGCACTTCTTAAATAAATATTATTATTAGAGTAGTTTGTAAAATTTTTACAAGCAATTTGAAGAGATTATTCTTGAAAATTTCAGAGAAATGTTTTAAAAATTATTTTGTAAAATTAGCAGATTTTTTTTAAATCATTTTCTATAACAAAAAAACTCTGCCTGTTTAAATCTTAGAATATTTATAAATATTTTAATATTGGTGTATGTTAAAAACTCTTCCTTTAATATTACGTACAATATCTAAAAAGGAATAGTTCAAAGAATTTAACACAATTTGCATTTTTTCTGGCATTTAAATAAACATACATATTTAAAGATTTAACATTTAAACTTCAAAGTTTATCTAGGAAAAATGTCAAAATTCATCTAATGTACTTATGAAAAGGCCCCAGTCTTCATTTCCAAAAACAAAAACATGACAAAAATTCCAATGTTTTTTTTTTCCGAACTAGGCATTTTTAATGCAAGGAAACCAAATTCTTGAGTAAAAATATTACTTTAAAAAAAACTAAAGAATTAAGATTTTTCTTAAATCTCTGTTTTTAAATAGTTACTAATTAGTTATTATTATTTATATAGAAAAAAATATTTACTAATTAGTTAGTGATCTGTTCTTATTCTTTAGAAAATAAATTAAAAAGAATCGGCGTCCTTTCATAGGAATAGCACATCTTCCCTGTGATCTGGGCTTCCTGAGTCGGGTATTGTTGTTCTTCCTCTGTTCTACCTGTGAGATGTGTGAATGTACCCAGCCTCCTGTAAAAAGGGGTTGTGTAAGCGAATGAGTGATGCGTGAGTGGTAAAGTCGTACTCTTGGCTCTAGTTGGTGCTGCTAAAACAAGAAACATATACTATCAGCTTAAATCACTGTATTCGTAACAGTGAGTTTGTCCAAAGGCAAATGCCATAAGAAACAACAATGTAAATTAAAACAAATTACGCGAATGAATAGAATTATTCTATATTTCTCTTTTTCGTGAATCAATGGAATGTGATTCAGAAATATCAATATTTGACACTTTCGCAGAAGAATTTTTAATATTTGCTATGAAATATTGGGATGAATTTTTATCATTTATTTATACTTGAGAAACAAAAGAGCAAAAGTATCAAAGAATGAACATTAGAATCCTGATTAATAATATATTTGTTACCTCCTGTTTGGCAAAAAGAATTGTTTAACTGTATTTATATTTTGGTATTTATTTTCCTTATTTTTTGCAATCTCAAATTAATATTAAAACAATAAGTTTACCAAGGTAGTTTGGCTTTTACTAAATAAATACTAAATAAAATAGTATTAAATTAATATTGAAAATTTCGGATATACGACGCCCTTGCCCCAACGTCATATATATATAACTAAACAACCTCTATTCCATTCCAATTATGAATTTCTTTTCAATTAACTCTACATTTAATTCTGCTTGAATTCTATTCTAATTTCAAAAATTGATTTTATGGGTGTTGGAATATTATCCTACATCTTCCTAATTGCAATATAATCATAATGTTTGCATGCGATTCCAATTAATTTTTATCATAAGTAACAGTTACTTTTTATTTTTTAAATTTTAAATAAGCAACTGTTATAAACAATAGAGTAGTTTACAGTTAAATTTAAACAAATTAGAATATTTAAAAAATCATTCTGTAATAATGTAATGTAATATGGAATTATAGAAAGAAGAATATCAGACTTTTTGGATATATCATCTTACAATTCATTGGGAATTTTAAAATCAGTCATTAAATCATAAATATGTAATTATGAACGAATTTAATTTTGAAAAAAAAGTTAGCATGTCAGTCAATAATCAAAGCAAATATGATGGTGTCCTGTCGTAATGATAACGCGTCTTCCCCATAATCCTGGGTTGGAGTCCCTGTTCGGACATGGTTGTTCTTTCTCTGTATTATGACGTTAGGGTTCATGTCCATGTAACATAATCATTATATTAAAGTAATTGCCAATGTCCAACGGCATTTTAGGATATCACCTCATACTCTGGGCTCTAGGTGGATCTACTAAATAAAAACAAGAGACGCACCCTATCGGCTGGAACAAATATGTACAAAACAAGTGTAAAACTGGAACAGCTTCTTAAAATTCAGATATTGATAAACGAACTGAATATTTTTTATAGAGATTTCTTATAAAAACCATTTAAAGAGAAATCACGCATAACTAAGCAGCTGCATCTTCCTTGTCTTATAAAAGCATACATGCAAATGTGATTAAATCCTCAAGATAATTTTTCTTCAATGAAAGGAAAATAAAAGGCTTCATCGACACAGATAATTCAGAGAATCTTACACAACTGTTAATTTTCTCATCACTCCTTTTGTCGTAAAAGTTCTTTAACTTTCATCTATCATCTGCCCTCAAGGGGAAAGAGGAGTTTAAAATGACTTACAATCTCGAAGTTCTGTTCTTCTCAACCGCAAAACTTTCCACAATAGACAGAGCAGAGACAGGAGAACGAAACAAAAATAAAATGACAATCAACTATAGAGTGCAAGGAATGAAGTATAAAAGTAAAGAATTGACAAAGGGAAAGGGCTAAAGGCAGCTGCAAAGGTTGTTTCACTCTTGTGAATGTCCAGTCAACTTTGAAAGTTGGGTCATGAATCAAGGATTCCGTAACTAAAGATCGAGTAAGAAATAATTAATCCGCTTTAAAGGTTGAAAAAAAATGGACAAAGTATATAGAAAACTGGAGCGCTTCCGCAAGAAGAAGAATGATCTTTGAGACTAACTTTCAGTTCAGCTTCATGATCTATAAAATGTTTTCCCTTTCATTCTTCCTTTTATTTTTAAGCTTCTCCTGTAAGGTCTACAGAATACTTGATAAAGAATATGTCCATTTCTTTCTAAAAATTATTGAAGTATAAAGAATTAAAGCATAGAAAGGAATGCCTTGAAAAGTTTAATTATACTTGTAGCGAACGGCAAAGGATTTCTTTTAATATGAACAGTATGAAATAATCAGTTCCATGTTTTAGGAAAAATTTACAGATTATTATACTAGTACATATTTTTTTTTCAATTTAATTTTTCTGATTTCTTTAATTTTTCAAAAATTTATAAAACATTATGGATTTTTTTAAAATTTATTTTTCTTTTATTGTAAAGAAATTTTGAAATTCTAATAGCTCAGATAAACTCAAACTAATACCTATATATTTTTTCTATAGCAACTGTCTATATAAATGTATTAATTATTCATCTTTCATTTAATTATAAAATTTTGAAATAGTTCTATCTTCTTTCAAATATTGTTTCTCGAAGCGAAAAATAATTTGCTACATCTTCTCAAAAATAATAAAAGAAATGCTTGCATAATGTAGAAAAAAACTGATACTAAGATCAATAAAAATCAGCTATTAAATCCATGAGAATTCAAATGTATCTTATATTTAACAAAAATGCCGCTAAGTGTGAATTAAAATAAGTATTAGAAAAGTGTGTTGTTTTATGCTAAGAATACACTATTTTATGCATAT